>BGZK01001387.1:0-161359 GCA_005406025.1 Eumeta japonica
GTCAGTCTGTCTTTCTGATTTTGTGAGCGATGTTGGATATTTTTGTCTTTTTAGGGTCCCGAGCCAAAATGCCAATAACGCAACCTTTATCGTTTCGTCATATCCGTCTGTCCGTTCAAACGTCACAGGCTTTTTATTCAAAATCTACAATACGTATATTGATGAAATTTATAGTTTAGGTGTCTTGTAGAAGCCGCTTTATAGTTTGGTAGTTAAATAACAAAAATAATTTTTCTAGGAGGGACAACCTATACACGTAACAGAAGCAGAAAAATATTTTTCCATCAAACATCAGCAAACAGCAACATAGTTCGACAGTTTTTTTTAATGCTAAAGCATTAATTTTTTTTAATTTTTCCGATTACCTTAATAATTTCGGAAATAGTCCTTCGGAAAAAGCAGAAATTGTGTGTCCCCCCTTTATTTTCTTAAGCTTATATCCAAAAATATGAAAAAAACATAACGAAGGTAACGACTAATAAATACTTCAAATGAAAGTTATTTTGAACATGATCGGATACACTGTTTTCGAGTTATTACCGAAATACTACGCTTCTTAACAAAAGGACATAAGTGCCGTGAAGATACTATCTTTTACTGGTGCACTTTAGTTTTTACTAGTTTAATAATAATAGTCGACATACCTACTTGAGTTTCTAGTTATAAGCGACTAAAATGCTTATAACTAACTACTCTGTACGGGAATCATGGAAAACGTGTAACAATGTGCTTTTTTCATCTGTACTGCATTCCTTTGTAATAATGGCTTCGGGACCCTATAATGAGCATGGTCCGACATGCTCTATGCCAGTCTTTTTTTTGTGTATTTCTTCTTACGATAATTTTGTCACATATCACTTGACCATTGAAGTTTCTCAAACGCAATACTTTCAATAGCAAATCGACTCAGAGTGTGTTTACGAGATCAAAAGCTGCAGCTATTTTATATTTTTACCGAACGCCCAAGATCCATAACCCGACCGGCGAGCGCATGAAAGATTGTTTTTATTTACACAAACACACTGATGGCCACCGTGTGTGCCATAAATAATAGTGACTGGACGGAGATACAAAAACAAAGTAATAATTTGGCTACGGAATTATGAAAAAAATTTAAATATTAAAATAAAGTAATGGTGGTTTTTTTTTTAAACAAAAACCAGTATCAACAATTTTAGAAAGCGCCGAAAATCAGAAACAGTTATGGAACTGAATACAAACAGTTGCTTATAAATTTTATTTATCTTCAAATACAATGAAATATAGCTGTGATTTCGGATATATATATATATATATATATATATATATATATATATATTTGTTATATATGGTATATGTTAGTACTTATTCTTAATTACTATTCGAAAATGACAAACGATAACGTATAATTTTGATTAAGTCCTTCAAATTTCGCGGTTATTCATCTCAAATACGTGTGGTGATGAGTGCATGAATTAACTATTACTTAACCAGAGATCACGTTAGATTGTCGATTGTTTCTGTTAGCAGAGGCAGCCACATTTCTTCCTTAACTAAGCTCCATTGTTCCTTACACGATTTTATAGTATTTTCGAGAAGTAAACAAGCAGGCGAGCCATCAAAGACGTAGTGGCCACCGCCGTCCATAAACACTCGCAGGCCGGAGGTGTCACCAGTGCGTTGCCAACCGCTTGAATAGGAATAGGATATCTGATGCAAAAGCGAAAGGGGTGATAGAGAGGGAGAGGGTCACCGAAACACTCATTCACCGGATGAAATGCAACAGCAGAAACTGCTACATCACATCTTTATTCTGTGAAAAAATTGTTTAATCTTTGTCGAATAATTCATGATTCCTTACATGCTTACTAAGTCTTTTTAATCATTTTTTTAAGAACTCCGTGTCCCTTTTCACGATAGGTTTACGCATCGTTCTTAGAACTAGAAGAATACTAGACATCTGTTGCCCTGGCACCCTTATTCCCTATACAACAAAGTTAATATCGCGATACGGGCAACACACTACTATCCAAATAGAGTTTTGATGTAGGTAAATGTATTCAGCGCCGCCGTGCCCGGCGTCGGCGGAGCGTAACATCAAAAGAACGACCCAACAACGGGAAATAATTTTATAATAGACATTCGAGTTCTTCTGCCTACTGAACCTTATATTTTTCAATACACTGCTTTCGTTGAATTCCTGTCGTCCCGACCTGTAGCTTTTGTAACGTATACGTTTTACAATGAGGTAGATGAATATTATAGTTAAATTAAAGTTTTAAAACGCTTAATTCGTTCATTAATTGATACTGTTAACGAGATGTTCAGAAAATCTAAACCTTTACTTACCTCTAAACCTCATTACATTTTTAGGTATATCCATATCAATAATAAAAATACCACAGTAAATTTATCTATTCACTTATGAGGTTTTCACGACTAAACGACTACTAAGAAAATTAGAAAAAGTGAGTCAGTTACATCCCTTTAAAAAATATTATTGTAAGATACATACGGATTCACGTCTATTATCATATGTTTTTATGTAGCGCGAGAAAGTAAATTGTAAAAATTTTCACAGCGCCATCTAACGCCTTGTAACTGACGATGTTTGTGAATTCGAAAGAAATCAAACTATTGACATCCAGACCGAGAGTGAGATCGCAACGCAGACCAAGTATTGACTGTATATGTATATGTAAGCGAAAGCCACGGGCGAAAAACTAATTATGCATAATTATAACCGAGACCAGTCAACGCATACCACAAAGCGCTACAATGTTTTAAAACAAAATGTTTTCACTTTTATTCGCACTATAAATAAGAAAACAAAATATAATATTTATTTTGAATTGATTTAAATAAACCACTGTCAGAAGTTATGAATTATATTTACGTTTAAAGCTGAAAATGTAAGCGTGCGCCTTTGAGATAAGCTTGATGAGGGTATTTAAACAAAACATGAGGCGACGAATGCAACACAAAGAAAGACAAAACATCACGACCACGTACGCGATGTACAGAATAAAGCGTTCACAATTGTAGTTACCTTTTATGGTTCTGTACACGTGTCGCTTTGCAATATGCGCTTATATATCTATCACAGTCTTATAGCTCCTAACATATAACTCATGATATATAGAATATAGAATATGTAGAACAAATGGCGAGTCATTCTTCGTTACATGTTGTCCGACTTAAAAGAATAACACGGGTCAACGCAAAATTTTACTTAGACTTTAATGCATTAAATTTCGATTTTTTAGGTCGTAATAAGACGAAAAAAGAATATAGTGTGAAAAAGTTTGCTTTTTGTATTTATGAGACCGATTGAACGATATTTTTCAGTCTGTCGATTTAATTTTGTTTAAGTTTTTCTAGACTTGTACAAAACACCTGATCGTTGTTTATCACTCGCGTGCCATCTAGCGGTACTGTGTGAACGTAAAAATCCCACTCTGATCGCGCGGTATTTTTGAATATATTAAAATTAATATAAATTTGTATAAAAAATTAAAAATTGGGTATTATTACTAAAACTATCACAAAAGCAAACCTTATACCAAAAAAAGGTATTTTCTTTTGGTTTTTGTATAACTGGAAACTGGTATAACTGGAAAATTATAAAATGTACTTTAGGACGAAGAACGTAAATTTTTTTATAGAGTCGAATAATAAGAGTTGGATAACGTCCCGAAAAAAAGAATTTTAGATCATCTGGTTTTTGATATTCTTTTTCTAGTTCATATGAAACATCAAAGAGGAGATCATGGCTACATCTGAATTCACCGAATCAGAAATATACAGAGCTACGAGACGGAGCTTCAACACCAAATGCCAATGGAGGTTTTTGGCAACATTTTCGTCGAGTTAAACCAAAGCGAGAATCGTAGAAAAATATGGCGCGAACATTTTCTCGACTAACATTGATTGTAATACCGACATACAATTTTCAAGACAACTTCACAATAAAAAAAATAAATGACAATCTACACAAATTGAAACCTAACCTACTCCCAAAAAGGTCCATTTTCAAAAACCCCATATGTTTTTGATATATTTATTACAAATGGCTAGTTCCAGAAATTTTCATTATGACTTACGTAGTTTTTGTTAGTGAAGTTGAGAAGCTATCGGTTGCCCATTCTATCTCAACATTATATTGATATGAACTAAGCTTCAGATATTTAGGGCTTTCTAAGATTTTTTAATACCAACCATCAACCTAATTTATAGCTTATATACATCTGCATGTATTAATATATGTAACACTCTATCAGCGAGGCAGACTTGTACTTAACCCTTGTTTTAAACAATCTTTAAGCATTGTAGAGAAGAATTATTTCTACCATAATTTTCTTAGTTAAATATGTAACGACAACTCAATCTACGATTTTTAGACACTCCCATTCTTAATAAAAATTTATCATCAAAAGTAATTTATATGGTGACTCATCACGGCTTATAATGAAACAGAATCCAATCGGCCGGTAATAAATGAGATTTATCCGACGGGATTGAGGCTTATTTGTGCGCCATCCGACAATTTAAAACAATCCTCACCGTCGGACAACGGGCACAACACAAAGCGACGGTGATTTATATGAAATGGGTGGGAATAATTGAAACGCCCGCTCGTCACTGCCGGTCCATTCGGTCGTGGCCTGAAAAAATATAACGCCGGTTAAGAGTTATTCGATAACACATCTCGATGGTTCCTTATTCACAGTTTTCTGCTCCCCAATCCAAGTGAAGCGTGTTTGTTGCAGCGTTCATAACAATCGTAGCACTTTCCACGAACACGATTAAAGTGAAACCTTAAATATTGATCTTTCAAAGCTTACTTTCGAAAGTTTAGAAGACAAATATATTAATTGTACTACACGGAAAAGACTAGTATAAGATATATTTATAGTCAAACTATTCGAAATAAAATAGTAGATCAAATTTACTGAATACACCATTTCGTAAAAAACTACATTTAAGGTTCTATGTTACTTACTGCAACAGCGTAAGGGCGGTTGCATGGTTCAGAACAATTTAGATAGAAGCACAACACAGAGTTCAAATCAACTGCATTTACTGTAATTAAATCCTTAAATTCTTTAATATTTCAATAAGATTACATTCTCAGAAACTGGGTTTGTTTCAGATTGTCTTTAGGACAGATTTGTATTAGGCCATCTTGAAAACAACTGATAGAGCAATTTCTTGGATTCCTTGACGCAAGGTATATCAATTGTTAAATGGTATAATTTTGAAGCTTTATAAGCCTTATCCATCAAGTCCATAAGCGTTCCGCCCTAGAACTTTTGCCTTTACTACCCAGGATCATCCAAATTATATGCCGGTCCATGCCACCTTCATGTACCATTGGTCACATGCACAAAGGCATTTTGCCCCAGCTTGATCTCTGGCTCAGTTTGATCTCGATCTCAGCTGATACTCGCCGGTGGTTTTTAAAGGAGCGTAAGATGTGTAATGCAACTATCCAGTGTTTCCAACGACTTCAACTAAGCCAACATCTCAAAACCCGTTACATTAACTTAGAAACCCTATAAAATCTATACGAGTCCTTCAGTATGTTCCCAAGGAACGAAATCAAGCCACCGGTAAACTAACTGAAATTGTTGAAAAATGCATTCGTACTAATGAAGCGGACGATTGGTTTTACTCTTTTTCTTTCGCTTTTACAGCCTTAAATATTTGTAAGAAGTAGAGCTATGACAGTGAATGAGGTCAAAAAGAATATTCAGGACAACTCTGAATATTTTTCAGACCAGCCTATAAAAGCTCCTCCGCTATCAGTCCATAGAGTTATTCAATCAAAAATTTATGAGGGTTATTTGAGAGGAATTGTCCGTCGCCTAGTTTCAGACAGGCCAGATGCATAGGTATACGAAGCAACACTCTCGTCTCTTAAAAACAAAGATAATAAATAAACATATTACTTCCTCAGTCTTTCCTAATTCCTGGAAGGTAGCATTTATTTATTTATTCGGGACATGAACAGCATATCTTAAAGTTAAATAACAGACGCAATTACAATTTATAAAGCCGATTATAGATGATCCTCTGGTTAATTAAGTATCTAATTACAAGTTGTTGAGAAAAACAAAATCATGTTTAAGAAATAAGTATTCTATTATATAAAAATATATAACTACCCATATTATAATATATACAAACAATACACATACACACCACACGCAGACGCGCACGCGCACGTACTCACATTCATGCATAATTGCATATATACAAATATAACACACGTACATAAAGATTGTACATAATTATACTATCGTGTACTCATAAAAAAAATTTGTACTTATGACATTGTTTTTTTTTATCACTCATTCGTTCCGACAACCAAGTAATGTCAAATACAGAAAGGGTCTTACCAAAAATCAGCGCTGCAATAAACCCCAGCAGTATTTTGCTGAGTCAACCCCCCGTTTGGCATCACAAATTCATACTCATAATCATAATCATCATAAGTGCACAATTTTACTAATAAATATAAGTTTAATTATAAGTTTTAATGTACAATATAAAACTAAAGAGATGTCAAGTGAAGAACTTCTATGTATGTGTCTAAGTATGGAACCTTAGGACACACCTGATGTCACAGTAGTCATATCGGATGAGAGCCCATTTATAACTACTGTTTATGTCGTATTTGTAACATATGATTAGAACCACCGTAAGAGGTTACCACGTATCAAATTAAATGCGATTTTTTTCCAGTAGTATTTTATGATCTATGTTGTCACAGGCCTTACGTACATCGGTATGTACAGCATCTACTTGTATACGGTCATCCACACTCTTGAGTAAGTAGTTTGTTAATATTTGTAAATTAGTAATCTTTTTAATGATCCTCGTTAATGACTTTAGTTTCCAAAACCATGATAATCTGGTATAATCAATGGATGAAAAATTGGGTAGATAGTATTATGTATCAACCACTTAAAAACCTTTGACAAAGTAAACAGTAACGATATCGGCTGTAAGTTCCGATTTGTTGACTATTTCCATTTTTATAAACTTTTATGGTGGCTGTCTTTCATATTCGAGGTACAATACCTTGACTAAGACATTTTTTACAAAAGTTCGTCAGTGGTATGTTTAGTGCTTCGGCAATATGTCTATGAAAAAGGGAGAAATTCCGTACGGACCCAAACCATTTGAAATATCAAGTGTTATTAGTATTTTAGCAGCCAATTTAGAAACCTAAGAATATTTTTCTGAAAACTTTATTTTTGAGAGTCCTCAAAATATACCAATCAGAATTTGTTCAACGTGTCAGGAAGTCTAAGTTAAACGGACCACTTTCGAATGTGATTATACCTCGATTTACGAAAACAGAACTGAATTCTTAATTTATAAAAAAAAAATTCATAACAGGAAGTTAACAATAAATCACTTTCCCAAAAAAACAACAAAGGAAATTTACAACGAGCTTAAAAAGAATACATTTTCGAAATGCAAACCTAAATATACGTTTAATACCGTTCCTTTATCCTTGAAACTCGGAAAGAGATCGACGCTGCTCTGTATTCAAACGATCGTGTCATTCCAAATTCGAACCGGCGTGATAAATAACTTCGCGCGTCGGAATTAAAGATCGGGAGGAGCGGGATAATGAACTGTAACAGAGAAATTCCCCACAAAATGCTATGAAATAAGTATAGAGTCCGCAGAGAAAAATTGTTTTGAGAAATAGGACAAATGCCATCGTTATGTCAGACTAAAAGCTCGCGCATAAAGTGTTTAACAAAGTATCGATAAATCTTAACCAAAAGAGATACTCAAAAATACGATAATTAAAAACATGTATTTTTAGTATGAGCGTCCCTCCGTGTTTTCTATTTGTCCGACCTCTTGTAACTGGATATACTTGTTACATTTTGGAATTGTAACACACATTGACAATGCAGACCTTCCAGTTTAAATTATACCATCAGTCAATGAAATTTCAAGCAAAGGATATTTATATTATACCAGATTTTATTCGCGTTGTCGTAGATAGAGAGAGAATCTTCTTGGACTTTCATTCTCTTCATTCCTAATCTGACCACGATCCCATTAATAACACTCATTTTGATCCTACTCTCGATCTCATCCGTCTCTCTTCCCTCCCCGTTCTCTTTCTCCTTTTTTTCTTTCTTTCCTCCCCTTTATCCTCTCATTCCATTTCTCGCTCTCTCCCTCTTGCCCTTTTCCCTTTTCTCTCTCATCCCTTATATCTTTCTCTAACCTTCTTCTTATCCAAGCAAACAAGCAAATAAACATAAACCACTAAATAAAACAAGAATAATAACTTTGAAATAGTCTTCTTATCAATAGGTATATAGGCAAACAAACAGTAAGCTATATTTTATATCACAATATGTTGTAGTACTAAATTTCATTAAAATCGATTATGCTATTGTCTAATAACAAGGAGATTCATACGCTGAAACGTCTGCGCATTGTTTACATTTTAAACGCGTTTTCATTGGTTTAAATGTTATTGATTGTAAGAAATCTTGTTTGTATACATAGGACGTGACCTGTTTATGTGTTGTTTTTTAAGTGATTTATAGTTTTGCTTACATTAAGAAAACGTTTGGGACTACTAATTGAGGAGTGTATATGTCGGAATTGAAGGGTGCATGAGTTCGTGTTATTTTTGCGATGAATGTGTTAATAAGTTAAGTAGAATCAACTAAGAGTGTTAAGGTGTTTTCGTAGTGAATTATTGTATTTCAGTATTATCGAATGTATACTTTCTGCTTTTCTGCATATTTACGTCCTGTCTTCAAACCCTTGATAGGATTAGTAGCAGTAGGAAATCAAAGGGAGGAGGGTCATGACCCCTCCTGGGTTGGGTCTTTGTCTTCCTATTTTAATCGAATTAGAGCCAGTCCTGCCTGAACCTCATATGTGTGAACCCCCACCCCGGACTAGGAAGCTAGATCTGCCCTTGATATTAGTAGTGATATTATTTTAAACTACTTTTTAACCTTACAAAAATACGTACAAACAAACAAATCAGTTGATATTGTTTTTTTCAAGCCGACTAACGAACCTCAAGGTTTTATATACAAAAATCAAGGTGGTACATTCGTTAAAATTCCAGGCACACATTTCGCCTGGAGATTTCATTTAAATTTTTAAACGTCGAGCAGAGCAAAAAGCAGCCGCACGCGACGTGTTTCGCCGGCATTCGCTAACGGATGGTTTAAAATTTCAAGAGGGGCGCGGCCGTCTGCGGTCTGCCCCGGGCCGAATTCGTTTAAAAGTTCAAACGCGAGCTTAACTTCCATATTAATAACGTTGGACGCAAACTGACTACGTTGAAATTACGTTTTACGTGTTCCGGCGACGGCGGCGGTGGACGTGGCAAACGACGTGGCGAGGCGACAGCTCAACGTGTCATCTTAGACGCGTAGCTAATGGTTTGATTTGACTAAAGTAAAAACTCATCAGTCGGTTTGCCCGTGATCGGGTATCGAACTCGGTACATTCTGAATCAAATCTTAACACCGAACACTCGGCCTCGGCCGCTATCCAAAGCGTACTTTTTCTCTCATATGTATTTCGATAATATTTAACCAAAGGTTTGCGTTAAAATATTCATCTCATTTAAAAGGCGTGGATACAACAAGACGACGAATGACGTTAAACTAGTTAGTACAAGCGATTTTCGAAAGAAACATCATCAGGTTTGACAATAAAATTACAATAGAAATACTTGAGGAGCGCTGAGAATCGTTATTCGGAAATGCATTACTACCTTTCCATATGTATTATTGTAATATGAAAAATGCGTTGTTGCATAGATATTTAAAAATGCATTTAAGTTTTTAATAACCTTTCTCTCAGGTGCATATTTTGTACTTTATTAACCTTACTTTTATATACCCCCTCAATCCCTAACTTTTGAAGCAAGTCTTTTAAAAGTCTTGAAAAAATCGCAATAAGCCAGATTTACAAATATATTAATTTCATTAAATAAAAATGATTTATAGATTGAAAACTGAATTTTGATTTGATTTGATAGATGTAGTTTGTTCCAATTTGTGACGTGAGTAACACGATATCCCGTTTAATATAAACTTAATACAAGGAACTGTAAATTTCACTTTGTTTTCATAGGGACCACTTTACACGTAACTAGATTTGTTTGTAATAAGTAGCAATTTATAAACATTGGCAGCAGATTTTTAATTTTTATAAATTTATAATTTATTTTATAAAAATTACAAGCTCTTAATTTAGTAGATACCATTAACATTTTCAAAGAAGAATCGAGCTTTTGAACCCCAAGTATCATCGCCGCCCATGAACACTTGAAACCCCCGAGGAGTCACAAGTGTATTGCCGGCCTTTTGTAAACAAACACCAACACATTTCGAGATAAAAAATAGGGTACTATTCTGTAATATTTTTTTAGAAGATTTATTCTCTTATAGAATTATTTCGTTTATGAACGTAATTAGCAACAATATCTTGAGATGGCACAGACTCCACAAGCAACTAATTATTTTGATAGATGTGTGATGGCAATTTATAATGTTTTTACTGTATAAATTATCTTATGTATCTAAATATAATATCATAACAAACATACTACATCATTACAATAAAAATTGGAGAAAGAAACATATTTCACAATCGAGATTAAGACAGAATCAAAAAGAAATCTTTCCGAAATATATTTAGATATACTTTCGTCTAAAGAAATAAACTTAAATTATAAGGTCTGCAGCTGAATAGCATTAAGAGTAATTTAGCGTGTTACATAAACTTGTATTAGGGCATTACGTCAACTCCATTCGCACAGAGATACATCAATTATTCAAACACTAGAGGGTGCGCATACGACCCACGTACGTCCCCGACGGCCCTTAGGGGAACCTTGTCATTCCATTACAATGCATAATAAAGCACCATAATAATCTAATTTATATCAGATTTCGTTTAATTATGTTCGTCTTTATTTCAATAATAGCTATCATTCACGATTGCTCTCGTGTATATACATTTGTTTGTTTAGCTTAGAAACTAATATAAAGTTTATTGCAATCTGACCGTCACGAAAAACATCCTAAATTATTTGGTTGTAGAAAACTGGCTTTGCAAGCCAAGACTGAGTTAGAGACGCTGTTGAAAATAAAATAAAAAAGTCGAAACTGTGAAAATCGGTAAAATGCTTACCATAAACGCACTGGGCTTTAATTTAGAAAAATCTCTGTCTAGGAATGAGATGGAGGTTAAGCGGAAAAAACCAAGAGTTTTAGTGACGCGCTAGACGCTGAAAAGCATTTTAGACCGAAGGGTGCTTCCAAACGTGCGTGGTAGCTACAAAAAGATTGGAGACGGTGAAGAAGGAGGTGAAGGCGACTAGGAACGTAGTTTTTCAAGGATGCCCTTGGAAAACTGGAATCCATTGATAAACAATATAACAGAGTTCTATACCGCCACAACTAATGATGGATAAAATTTCAACGCCAGAAAATGTCTTACGCTTCTTCTTTGCAAGCTCATCTACGCAACCTAATTTAAATTTGTGTCTTAAAAAACGGAACCCCATCAATAAAGATGTTATAAATAATTTCGCAGTGCTGTAAACGTCAGACAATTGGGCGTGGAAGTGGATCACTCAAGAAAAGCTCAAATTAGAAAACGATATTCAGATTTCCTTAAGGAAAAAGGTCTGACATCAAAATAAAGAGAAACAAGCAATGAGCTTCTTGAAAGCGGGAAATAAACTTCTGTTGGTACCGATCAGGAGTATCCTACAAACCAATACAAACGCAGATATCTTAGTGTCTTAAAATGCAATTGAATTAAATAAAGGTAACTATATAATCGGAACAATCTGGAATGCTTGTTTTTTTGTTGATTATTCCAGAAAAGTTGACTTTTCCGTAAATACCCGTTAACAAATAAACCACACTAATTATGACCAATAGCACCTTTTTCCAGAGCTCCAATTGTTTAGATTTCCACCATACAAAGCAACTTGCAATTACATTGCCGAAAAATGTACCCACTATGACGAAAGATGTTTAAGCGCTGATGTAAGCGGCGATGAAACTTCGCAATGCACCACTCATTGCCCGTTAGGCATTAAGAACTGTGCATAAAACGTTCTTACTGTAGAATGCAAGGTCCGGTGCAAATATGAAGCTATGGTTCAGAGCGGAGTGGCCTGTGCCTAGCAATCACCGTGCCTGCAATTTGCATTAGTCTGTTAAATCGGAGTCAGGATAGACATTTAAAGTGATAGACAATAGAATATGGTGGTATGCATAAGAGGCAAGATGACTGATTAGGATGACAAAAACTAGACAAACAAAAAAAAGGAAATCTATTTCATGTTCTCCTGTGCCTATGCATTAGAAAAAATTATATAGAAATTAAATTTTGTAACAGTTTCAGTATTCAGAAAGGTTCTTTATTATAAGAGTAATAAATAAACATCAAATGGATCCTATGAATAATATTGTATATAATAAGACATACAAAAATTTGTAGGAAAATTTAAAAATAAAACATGGGGAGGTAAATAAATAAGCATATGTTATAAAATAGAAAAACAAAGATGAAAAAAAAACATGTTACAGCGCAGAAAATAAGAGTACGACATCTTGTATAAAAAAATCTTGTATAATCTTGGAAGTGTAAAAACGGAAATGGTAAAAATTATCAGGGACATGTGAAAATAATTCTTTGTAGCAGGAGTAAAATCTAATTTCAAGAACAGGACCAAGGTTGAAACCAATTGCCAAACTGGGGTCGAAATCAAGAGCGGAACTAAATCAGAATCGAAATAAAGCCGCAAGCAGCAATAGATTGAAATTGAGAACGGAATCAGAATCAAAGCTGAGAGCGAGATCGGGATCGCGCTTGAAACAATGAACAGAAATAGGATCGGAACCATGAATTTTCGAATCGGAGTAGAATTGGAATCGAGAATGACCGCAATAGAAATTGATCACAGTCGTTGACGAAAAAATCTGGGGTGGAATTGGTTTTGGCATTGAAAGTAGAAGCAAAATCAAAGCTACAAGTGAAGCCAAAACCAGGAGAGAAACAACCATCTGAAAAGTAGAAACTAATTTAAAGTGATACATACATTTTTTTTTTCTATGCTAAGACGGGAGAATTTGCTAATAAAAGCTATTTTTATTATATAAATTAAAAATTTCTTTTGGCAGACTTAATGTACTTGAATCCAAGCATCAGAAACAGCCTCGAAACGGTATTTCATCTAACACGGAAGCCCGCACCCCGCCACTGGGTTAATTTATGCACGGATATTCATCATAACGACGCCTCATTTTATGCGTCGTGGTCGTAACCCGCTTATTTTGACTAGAGTGTTGTTATTCACTTTAGGGATGTTTGTTATTTGTTTTTTATTGTTTTAAACCAACGGACAAGTATATTGCTGAAGTTAGACTAAAAAGTGGTCCGTAAAGCTTTTAAGAGGGCAAACGCTAACAGATAGTATCCTTGTAATCTATAAAACGAATGACTTGATATTATATTAAATACCATATTTGTATCTTATATATGTATATATATATATATTTAAAGACATTAATTTAGAGACTCGAAACGCTTGTATTATAACTTCACTCACCTTGTACTTTTATAGTCTAATATCTAATATATATGATATTTAAAATAAAATAAGCCTTTATTGCTGTTTTCTTGTTTACAATATTGTGTATATACCTTGCTACTCTACTTTTATATAAGACAATACTAATTAATTTACGTTATATCATCGGCAATCGGGTTGTTGCTTGTAACAGCTTGTCCTGCGACAAAAGTCTCCTCTAAAGATTTCCATGTTTCTCGATCTCTGGCTAGACGGGTCCATTTGGCTCCTGCTATTTGTTTTATGTCATCTTCCCAGCGTTTATGCTGTCTCCCTTTACTTCTTTTGTTACCCCTCGGATACCACTCCATTATTAGTCTGGTCCACTTTTCTTTTTCTTCCCGCAACATATGTCCCGTCCATCTCCACTTCAGTTTTTTGCATACACTATGCACATTTTTGAATTTAGTTTTATTTTTGATCTTTTCCAAATTTTCAAATTTATTTAGCATATTTGAAAATGGAAAAAAGAAGCTACAATATAGTGATTTTTGGTTTAAAAGAAGGTGGACGTTCTGCATCAGAGCTTATTCTGAAGGTCAGAGAAGTGTTTCAGATCGACTTACAAATACATATTGGCGACAGTGATGTCAACCACATCTACCGTATTGGAAAAGCAATTAAAAATATGATATTTACCTTAAATTATATATAAAAATATTTTTCAATTATCGCTTTATCGAAAATATCTTTTTCAAATTCTATTAAAGCTCTAGTGGGCTCTGAACACTTCCTCTTTTACAGCAGAAAGAAATGTATACTTTTTATAAAAAAATGGAAATTTCACGTTCTTTTTGTATTCCTTTCCGCCGTCACTCAATAACATAAAATATTGCAGACTCCTTATTGCAATAGTATATTTCATTTTCATTTAAAATCAATTTATACAGCATCTTATTCTGATGTCACAATTTCACCGTCTTCCCTAAAAATTAATCTTATTACCTCTACCGCTATACATCTACCGCCGCTGGCCAAGCTCTACTTATTGTATGTAAAACTGTCAATCACGTGAACACCTGATTGTTTCACATAATTAGTCCCCTCGGTTGTTCCACGAATGAGTAGACGACAACTATGTTGTTGCCAGAATCCTTTTCAAATACCATTTCACTCCTTTCTATACTCACATTTGTCTACATACTTCAAAGTCCTTTTTGAACTTAAGAATTTAAGTGCCTGAATAGGCACCGCCTATTCTTCCTCACTAGATTCAAGTCCCAAAAATTCATGCTTGACCGTCCATAGAAACTTACTATTGTGGCGCTCGTTATATTATCATGTAAAAGAAATTCCTCCGAAATTCGGACTGGATCTTACATATTTCATAATTCTATTATTGTTAAGCCATATTAAGTGACTTTTGAGGTTTATATTCCACATATTCTACATTTAGCATTCATTAAATAATAGCAATTTGTATTTAATACACTCCCAACAGTAACGTCGACTTAATAATGAGATTGGTTAATACACTATATGAACTTTTAAACGAACAGCCATTTACTTTAAATCATCACGACATAAAAATAGCGACAAGTAATAAAAATAAAAAAAAAAAGAAACGATTGGCAGAACATTTTGTAAACGCTATTTTTACACACGATTTCTTTTATAAAGTTGAAAATGTTGTGATGTTATACTACTTGCGTTTGTTTCAGTCATTTGACGTCCACTGCTGCATAACATCTATTAGACTTCATTGACATACATTCCTGGACCACTACTAATAAAGGGTGGACCATGTTACTTTCCAATTTGTTTATCCACATAGTGGGAGGCCGGTAAGCCATCAATTATATCGCTATTTGCGAACCCTTCTTTACTGACGATTACCGATTCTTCAATCAATGGTTCTCCTTCTTAGATTTTTTGCCACGTCCGCTTCCACTTTATCTTGCTGATTTTATGTAATATTTTGTGTACTATATTGGGGTATACCATACCTGCAGAATTCCGAAACCCTGACTTTTATCTAGTAGAATTATCTTGAATGTTGAAAAATTTTAAACTTACAAACGAAACCCATAATAAAACATAATGATTCGCAATCATAAGCTACGCACTCTGTTCAAAAGATTTCGTTTTCGAACACGGACATGTTCTCAAGTCGGAGAAATTACTCATAAAATTCTTTGTGCAACGTCTCGATTGAATTTGGATCTGCCTGGTTAGCAATTTGTTTTAAGTAGTAAATTTTCAGCTATCATAAGAGTACGTAGCACATGTTGCATAACTGCTGTACCATCTGTTCATATAGGTACTTTGAATATAGTTTTTATCTTATTAATGTCCCCTTTTAGAACTATTGTTTAAGAAACTTAACTGCCATTTTTGGGTATCATCGAGGTCTTTATGTCAAGTCATCATGACTTGATCCGTAACAAATCGAAAGTTGGTAATATATACACCAATGATTTTACACCAAATTTTTAAAATTGAGGACTTCACCACAATTATTGAGATAAAAATTTCAAAGATATTCACACTTTCCTGTCTCATGCCTCTCTGTGTTTGAATTACTTTCGTGCTTTCAGTGCTTTCGTTCAATACTTGAATTGACATAGTACCTTTACAATAAAAAATTTTCCAACATTTCGGACAAATATCAAACACCGCTGAAAAAACTATAGCATTGCCCAGGTATCGATAGAACTAAGCGTAATAGCTAATTATACTACATTTTGTATGATCTGCCAGATCGTATGGATATAATGCGCATTATTGAAGCCTTTTTTGGAAATCTATTTGTTGGAATGGATTATCAGGACAAGCGTGATGTGAGGTAGTTTGTGACAATCATGAAAAACAAATTATATACATGACAAGCGTATAATAAGTCTGTAGTCAGCATGAAGATATTTCATTTTTTAAATATCAATATCACCTGCTCCTGTTCCTCACTTCAAGCCTTGTACTTTCGAATTAGAAATATACAAATTTTATAGGACCATAAATATTTATTTTAAACCAGCTCTCAGAACTTGAACAATAATTCCGGCTTCATCTGAAGCCTTATTATCTTTCAGTTGTCTATAGGCTACTCTAATTTTGTAAAAGCTAACATCTGGAATTTCGTCTGGATACTGCCGATTCAACTTCAATCTTTAGGCGTGCTAGAAACAGGTTCTTGAATCGATATCTGTAACTGCCTATGAAAATGCTAGAGAAAAAATTCCGGCTTTGATGTGTCATTTTGCCTATAGCAGTTTTCGACTTTGCCATCAATATTTTAATTAAAAACCACAAATATATTCACATTGTAATACGTCACAACTTATATTACAATAATCATTTTAACATAAGTTGTGGTTGGTAACAAATGACCTTCGAAAACTATTTATTTCTTTAAACATATGTATATTTAAAAGAGTCAACTAACCGACTTATATATCAACACACAACCAAACTACTGGGCCTACAGACTTGAAATTTTGTGCAGGGGTTCCTCTTATAACGTAGGCAAGCACTAAGATAAAATTTTTACAGAAAAATTTTCCTTACGGACGTGAAAAGAGCGAAAATTGTTATATAGGAAACCGAAACCATTGAATATACAGATGTTAAATTTAATATTTTATTTATTTATAGAAATAAAAAATACATTTTTGGTTAACCCATTTTTTTAATTAACCCTGAAAAGGTAAAGTAAGGATGAAATTGATGAAAATCAAAACCGTTCAGTCTTGTTATATTAATTTTTACTTTTTAGCGTATGTACTAATAAAAGCTAAGAAAATGCATCAGTTTTTTAAACGTAACCCGTAAAAACAATGCAATGAGGGATGAAATTTTTATATTAAAAAACGAAACCGCTAGAATTATTGACAGCAAAAAACTTCATTTTAACTACATAATATATAAATCAAAAATAACGACATGTGTCATTATAGAAAAAACAGTTTTAAAAGGGTGAAATAAGAGATGAAAAGTTTTATGGGAAAACGAAACCGGTTTTTTTCGATTTATCGGTTCGGTTACTACGAATTTAGCTATATGTTATAAGGGCGAACGAGAAGCTTTCAAAAAGAACTTTCCTTGATCTTCATATTTTTGTCACTAAAGATCCTAAAAATTCATTCCAAATAATATGAAGCAAATTTTTTTGTTCTAGCATTTGTTAGATCTTCATCCAAATCAGTAACGTGACCAGTAGCAGAATCAAAATGGCACACATAAAAAGAAATAGAATCAAAATTTAGACCGAGATCGAAATCGAGAATAACAAGATCAAAATAAGAATCAAGAGCAGGACCGGAATTGAGAATGTAATCGAAATCTCTTTAAATCAAGACCGGGTCAGAATCTAAAGCGGGAATCTAAAGTCAGAATCTAAAGAGTGGAGAACGGGATAGAGATCGCAATCTGGATTTCGTGGTGGGCGACATACGAAATGAAGGACTCCATTTTATGTCTACGCGGGCGGAGCTGCGGGCAAAAGCTAGTCTATACATGTATATAGGTTGTATAGCGTTTATAATAATTACTTGATACTGCTGAATCTACTAAAAACTCAACCAAGCTACTTTGCCAAACCAAGGACTTTAATCCTCCGCATTAACTGTTTCCACAAACGTAATGTTATTTGCATCGCGTATTGTTTCACATTCGTCTAGGCATTCTAGGCCATTTCGATTTCGAGCTAAAAACTTTGGGACATACTGATTTTATATTAAGAATCGATGAAAATTCTATTCAAAGATTTAGTGCGTCTACCTTTTATTAAAATTATTTTTAAGACGGAATAAAATATTTTTTTTTCATTGCGATACCTAAAATTCATAATTAAGTGTTACAATAATAAAAAACGGTTCCTTTAATATTATCGAAAAATGTATTTCGACATATCTCTTCTTTTATAATTAATTGACTGAATAATAATACATAGTAGTTACTATTACTACTGATATTTTCCTATCATGGAATATAGCCTCAGAATAATATTACACAGTTACAACATGTTGAACAATTACAACTCATTATTGACCAAAACGTTTACTTGATGAATTTCGTCTTCCAAAACCCATGTTTCCGGATGTTAGCAATCGCGCGAAACATCGATTTTAACAGACGAAACCTTTCCGTTGTACATTTAGAATGAAAAATTAAATGGGAAAGCCTAAAGTGTTAAGCTCTCTTACTCCATAACCAGTAAAGTTTGATTTCTTAAGATATTGAAGAGTGATATCTCTCTGTTTTAATGTTTCAATTATAAAAATCGACGTTCACAGACGAAATCTATCAATATATGTTTACGAAATTTAAATATTGGCGCTGTTAAGTCTTGTTCTGGAGCAATTTGAAAATAATAATATTATCAAAGTACAGTTATAAGGTTTTTGTGTCAATTAAACTATATCTATGCTGAAATAATCTCTAGAGGGCGTCTACCTGAACATAGACTGACTGGCTTTGCCCAGAGGCACATAAGTATGAAAACTCAGTGTCTTCGAGCTGCTGTCTTTCCTACTCACACCTCCTTCGAGGAATGGCAGCACTTTTAAAGACCTGGTACGACAGGCTTACCACTATACCCAGTTTCGCCGCTCCAAAGAACTAGGTGTGATGGATGCCGAACTTCGTCGCCGCAATCGAGTCTAAAGCTCCCATATGGAAATTTTCCTCCCAGATACGATGGGACTGCCCGAGACTAGCTCGGAGAGGGATTCTCTGGCAATTCCAGTACACTCCTGGGGTAATATTTTTTTAAATTTCCGTGAATATTAAATTTTGTGAGTTTTAGATGAAACTAAAAACAATATCTAGGATATACGGGCGGGATTTCGAAAAATGGAGGGACTTTCGGACCTAATATTTTCTCTGCAAAATCTGTGTTTCGTAGATCTGTGTTGTTTTCGTAGATCTGGAAATAACTTATGTTCTAACATAAGAAATTGACCTATGGAGAAACCTAGCCATCCATGTCGTGAGTTGCGGATTGATACAGACATTGTAATCTTTATACAGGGGCTCCAGTGCTTGTGTCAGAATAAATGAAGAATACACTGACTAGTTTGACATCCGCAGGGGTATCAGTCAGGATTTTCGCCTATAAAATTCTATACGGAACATATTGATGCATATTAAAAAAGGACCAAATTTTAAGTACCCGTAGCCGACAAATTAGTATGAAAACATTGATGGATGTCAGTGAAGCAAGAGAGATATACAAAAATCGTACAATGTAAAAATGTACGTCTCTGCTTACTCTTCTAGAAAACAAGCGTCAGTTCATATTATAATTATAAACGAAATTTCGAGTAACTCTAGAATTTGTTGGTAAGAACCTCACCTTTTGCTAACACGCAGTGAAAAATATTTTTAAAAATCGCTTTATTCTGAGATAAACCCAGATTTATTGCAACATTCCTGCCGCCTCTGGGAAAATTACAAAATGCAAAACCTGACCAATTTTGACGATTTAGTTAAACTTCTTCAAAGTAATAAATGTAGAGAACACTTTAATTTTCGATTAGTAAAGGGAATTTCTAAGTAATGTAAGTACTTAAACCATCCTTTAAACTGGATTTGGAATATCGTCTTTGTAAACAAAACTAAAACATTAAAATGTTATTATACAAAATCGCACCTATTTAGCAGAAGGGTAAACACCAACCACAGATTGTTGGCGGCAATGATCTTCTTATTCCCTGGTGGCTCGGTCATTAATAATTTTATAAACAAAATACGGCTCTGATGACTGCGGTTCTTATGTTTGCATATACATATTCCATAGAAATTGACGCCATTTAATAATAAATCATTAGTTAATTATTATAATTTTAAATAATCGATGTAAAAATTTAATTTGTTAGTTAATAAATTAAATTTTTGTATATCGATTGCTTATGACATCACTACATCTAATCCGGTCTAATAATTGTATTAGACCATGCAATTTGAAAATAATCATTGGATTATTTTCAAATTGCATGGTTTCATTTTATTGTAAAAGTAAAGACTAACCATAATTTTCGGGAAATATGCAAATTATAAATAGTAATTTTTTCATGATTTTTCATATATTTTCTGTGATACTTTTGATCAGATAAGTTAGTGACGACTGTGCTCAGTATTTAATTATATTTTAAAAAATCATTGACATATAACATCTAATATATTTTTCGGTTCGTGGTTTTACGAGTTTCATTTAATTTTTCCTTTCTTGTTGAAATAAAGAAAGAGATATGTTTTTCACATTGTTCGCCGTCGATTTTATGCCCCACAATTGTAATTTAATGTTCAAAATTACGGAGCTGTGATTAGACAACGGATTCTAATTTTAATCTTAATTTTTAAGTTTGTACATCAAAAGTTTTCAACATAAACTTATACGCAACGTGACGTAGAAGTATAAGTTTTCTGGTTCTATACTAGTAAATAGTAAACAAAAGAATGAATAAGTAGCGTTCTATAGTATCCGATCAACTCATCTCGCTGGCCTTTCGAAGAGATGTAACATCTCTTTGCATGCTCTATGGCCTATACTATGGAAAGAGCTTTGAAGAGCTGTTGAAACTTATTCCGACCGCTGATTTCTGTTATCGTTTCGATCGCCGGAAATGCCAACAGCACCATCTTGATAACTGGCGTTCTATTACCATACGCTTCATGCGCAATATTGTATCATATCCGGTGAGGAGGCTCTCGAATGATTTACCACCTACGGTATTCTCAGCCAACTTTACAGAAGAATCTTCAAGAAAACTTTATTCCTGCTTAGAAAGCCGCTAACGCACAAGTGACTCCTTTGGGGATTACGGGATTATGGGTGACGGTGACTTTTTACTTTCCTATGGACTGCATACTCGTTTACCCTTCTAAACTTTCTATGTAAAAAGGAGTACATACTACAAATTCATTACGCATACACGAAATTCACATGTTCTTAGGGCTACAGAAAATTAAATTTGAAATTGTCCACAAATCGTTTGTGTATTAAGTCGACCGTCCCAGTACAATAACATCCAAACGCAATGTAAATACCACAACCGCATAAGGTACTAGGTAGCGACGGCGCTGTGGGAGCGAAACCATATTATCCGAGAGACATTCGAGACATCTGCCGGCGTCCGGGGACCCGGCCCCGGGGCATATTGCATTTTTTTATAGGCGAGTTATCATTATGATTCCACGTCGCTTTAGTTACTTTTATTGATACTAAACGAGCGAATTTAGTTGTCGATGCTAAACGATTAATATTACGAAGGATAACAATGTTTATATGTAGGGCGCAGTGAAACCATTTGGAGCTAATTAGAGAAAATTACCATAAATGGTCAAAAATGAACTTACTGTTTCTCAAAATATTCTCCGTTAGCATGAATGCCTTTTTCATACGAGTAAACTAGTTTCGAAAACATTTATGCTACTCCTCCCTGCTGACCTCGGAAACATGTTTTTCATGCTCTTCGACAACCTATTCTGGTGATGAAAATCGTTGACCGCGTAATTGGTTCTTAATTTTTGCGAATAAAAGAGAATCACAAGGTGCCAGGTTGGGACTGAATGCAGGATTGCTCTTAAGTTCTACGTTATTCTCCTTCAAAAATTTATTTGTCTGTTTAGCTGTGTCAGAACTGGCATTGTCGTGGTGCGAGATGACACGAAGTTTACGGTTATTTTTACGGAGTTCGTCAATAACTTCCGGCAATCAAACAAATGGTCGTGTACCAAATACTATTCACGGTACGACAATTCTTCAAAGCAGCAGAAGCCATTTGTCGAGTTTTATTATAAAAAAAGCTATCATCCACTTAGAAGCACTTCGCTTCGCATTTTGGTCGGTTTCGACTCATTTCGATAGACCCATACAGTTGGTTGCTGCTTGTTTTGAAATTGTAGCAATAAATCCATATTTCGGCACCTGTTACTATGTTCCACACCAAAATTGACGCCCTTGCCTTGAATCTGGTAAACATTGCATTACATCAAGTGATGCGATCCGTTTTTTAACCTTGTGTCAAATTGTGTGGGATCCACTGCGAGCACAACTTTTTCATTCTCAAATTTTTGCGTAGGATTGATTGTATTTGACTCATATCTATGTCTAAGGATACCCGAATCTCATGGTAGGTCACGATATACCTGGCTGTATCGATCATGCGGCGCACAGCATCGATGTTTTTGTTATTCACAGCGGTGGACGAACGACCAACACTAAATTTGTCACTGAGAATGACACGACTTTTTCAATCTCAGTGACAAATTTTGCGCTTGATTTCTGAAAACCAGTGAATGTGAATTTTACTAATCCAAAAATTTTTGACAAGACTGGACTGTAAGTCCTTCTAAATCGATTATATTCAACTTTTGCGTGTCACCCTCAAAAATGCCACATACACCTAACCCAATATGAACCCTGAAGAACCAATGTCCATCAATGCATTGTTTAGACTTAGTCCCTGACTTTAGTATATGGTAATAGCATAGACTATACTATAGAAAAATATTTGCGTAGAACATAAGCTCTATTAATAATTTCAATTCAATTTTAACTGGACCACGCTCGTAAAGATGAAATTAATATATAATTATATTAAATTTTATAATTAATATGTAGTATTAAATATATAGTACTTCACAAAAAAGCCCGATTTCTTTACACTATCTAAGACTGTAAGTTTTATTTTTGGATAAGTAAGAGTTTTAAGCATTACAATGTTTAATTGTTGGCATATATTTTTATTGGTAATATACAAACTGTGACGTCAAAAAGCTTTAAGAGGTATTCAGTAGTTTTAAATAATTTGATTTCATTAAAATTCGAGTTAAAATTTGTTAATCTAGTCACGGTGTTTTTGTGTAGTCATGCCTAATCTTAATTTATTTAACATTTCTACAAAATCAGAGTCATTGAGCTGTCTCACGTTTATGATAAGTTCGTCATAGAACAGTTCAGCCCATAGATTTTGTTTACTGACGGAGCCCAATAGCTTATTAATTACATCGATAGAAAATTTTTTCAAAGTAGACTTTTACTGTTGGAAGTGTAAAGATCCCTCAAAACTAGAATTTCTTTTTTCCAAACCACCCATTTTGATATTCACCCGTATCGAATATATGGAACAAGTGTAAATAAATTTATGCCAGTCTAATATTCATTATCATCTAAGATAGACATTTCGTCTAAGATAAAGAACACCATTTCTCTCAAATCCGATCTCAGTACTTGGAGGACTGAAAATGTGCCTAAATTTAATACAATTTTGTATTGTTTAATAAAAAAAAAATAGATATTGTTGATTTAATCGAAACTGAATGTGTTTTGACATTAATCTAATTTTAATAAATTCATTAGATATTTACATTCACCGACGAACATCAAGCTTACTATATTCACATTCTACATAAAAACCAGGGTAGTACTTTACATCTAAATCTTTTGAATCAATCGGAGCAGCATTGACTTTCAACATTTGTTATAGTTCTGAAATGGGAGCGTTTACCTCCTTTTGTGCAAATAGTGAATTTTGTGTTCACCTCTGACCTCTGTATTGACACCGTAGAGGAATTCATCCAGCGTATCGCTCACCGGATGTACGACATCGCCGACCAAAGCTCCCATGTATTCCTCTGGAATATTGCGGTGCACGAGACGTCGCCAAACGGCCAACCCCTACCAAGAGAACTCCTCAAGGCGCCCTCCTCAACCCAAGAGTAAAGCCTGGTCAGCTGAGCTGACGAGAGATAGAGCCCCATGAATCGGACCCTCTCCATGGAGCCATTACCACCTGGATCCGTTCGGTCGTATCCCCGACGAGAAAACACCCGGGCATGAGGCAATAGTAAGTCCTCCGTCCCGCACTTGCGACTATTGAGGTCGTCGATGACCCACAAACGAACGAGCCGCTTCAATTCGATTTGTCTAAATCGACCCGACTAACTGGTCGCTCTTTATAATAAATTATATAAGAATACAGCTGCATACTGCATTCAACCTGCACTCCACTCCACTACCCCAGTACTACATTTAGTCTACAGTCCGCTATAGTTCATAGCATACGTATTGGCATATGAAAATGAAGCTCTGCACCTCCATAGACACCTATTGTTCAGAGGTATTATTTCAACGACCTAAGTTGGCGAGGCGCCGCTCCTCTGAATAATCAGCCTATCAACAAAACCAAAAACAGGCTTTTCAGCGTTCTATGCGCGTGCACCCGGTCCGTCACGATCCATGTTTTTAAACAACAGAATTCATTTATTTCACCACCTGAAATATTTTAGCGCTTGCGATTAATATCTTTTCAAAGTTCATTAACTCGCTTATCTGTAGGAGACGATACTAACGTAAAAATGGTCGAGACCATAGACCCTCGGCAGTTGATTTGCCTTTTGGTAAGCATAAGTGACAAATATGTGGAGCATAATTTAGATTATTTTTTTAATAATCAAGTAGATTACTTCAAACACTAGTGTCAATAAATTTTCTTAAACCGTTCAAAGATGAAATGTCTTTTGAATAACAAGGTTTGAAACATCACATGCATTCGTGCTTTGAAGTATCGTGACATTGCAACTTCAGGAATTTGAACACGGTCTTATATTGATGTACAATCTCATCTATGGTTTCATGCGGCTCTCACTTTCCATGACCATATTGCCTATTGCCCACTATTTGTAGTTTTCCATATTAGTTTATTCTTTCTACGTCTGATCTTTCTAACGACTCATTTATATCTTTCAAAAGATTATTCTTAAGCAAGGAAAATGAAAATTTACAGCGTTCATGTAAGTTAATGATTCATTTTAAATTATTATTTTTTTTAATTTTAAATTAAATTAAATTGTCCCAGAAAATCTTCTAACTTGTCATGTTTAGTAAGTACTATCAGAAAGACATGTACTCAATTTTTCTAACAATATTTTAAATTTTTCGTTCAATTCATTTATTGTTTCAATATAAATCCCTAGTGCCTGTAAATCTATATAACGTGCTACAGCTCCTCTATGCTTTTTCGGATGGCAAACAGTGTAACTTACTACAGCAACTCGATTTATTTCTGGTTGAAAAACAGTATAAACGCACTACAACTGCTCTCTCAACCCCCTCAAGTGCGCACCCAAAAAACAAATACCTCCCTTCGGACGCGCTACTGCACTGGATGTTTTATCGCAAAGAGCGCCCTTAACCAAAATTTTGCAAAATCGACTGAGATGTTGATATTTATTATGTTATTGCATTTTTTTTTCGTTAAAGCAATTAGATTCTGATTACACATTAAATACTCACATTATCACAGACTTTATATTCTAACGGGAATATAATTGGAAAGTTGTTCAACCTATATTGTAATTACAACACTCATTTTCACTGAATATATTATAGTGATACAAAAAATTATGACGAAAACCACATAATATTTTCATAACACTATTACAAATTTGAAAAGAATTATATTCCCGATATTTTTACTAAAAACAGATACAAAGCAGAGGCGACAAAACGACTCATATCTGAAATGGCGGTCAATTAAAATGGCGCCATTATTATGAATACTGCAGCACAGATTCGGGCTTGCTAAATATATGTTTTTTTTTTATTAGTTTGTGAGGAACTGTAACGCAATTATCATAAAATTTGATGTTTGTTTTATTTTTGTCATAGTATATTTATATCGACATTTTACTATATATGTACATACACTTAATTATCATCATGTAATAGAATAATTATATCACAATATATGCATATGAATATACATCTATAGAAATATACTTTTTTTACTATATATTTTATTATACGATTATTGTATATAGTAAAATAATTATATTAAAATATATATTACGTATACATTTAAAAGTCTTTATTTATAAAAATATTTTGTTGTATTTTCTCTAAATTGTCAGGAACTACAAATGCAATAAATTATTAGTAATTATTATTGTCGCATATCTAATAATCACTAATAATTTATTGTAAACATATATATATATATATATGATCAGCTTTAGAGAAGAAATTAAGTAAAAGTCATGTGCAATTCCATAAATTTAATTTTCTTATAAGATAAAGCATAAAAAATAATAAAATAAATCAATAAAACTTAAGTCCTAGGCTTTTTTTTCTTAACTTTAAAACTATAATTCATGTAATTGTAAAACTTATTTCTAGGCTTACACTTCAAAACTTATAAACTGTATTTATATAATAATACAATTTATTCCTAGAATTATATTTTGCACTTTACATACAAATTACAATATTTATAATTAAAATTTATAATAAAATGCAAATGTAAATTTACTGCTGATATCTCAATAATTCTACATATCTTTTATTAGCAAAAATATTGCAGTTATTACTATAAAATTTAAATACGTCATTATATTGTTAGAAATAAAGTATTTTAAAAGAATCGCTCTTTCGTAGGTAGTTTTGAAGAAAGAAGAAAGAGCAAGAATTGAGTATAGCTGTTTTTGAATCCAATTATACACAATCATGTACCAATATAAAGCTCTTACAAAAAATGAAAGTTCTTTCAGAATACAAAACAATTATAAGGAAGATAAAAAAGCGCAAACTAATCTGAAAAAAATTACAAATATGTAGAAGCCAGAGAAAATGTCTAAAACTCTGAAATAATTCAAATCAAACAGTCCCAAGCCTCCAAAAAGAACACTAAATATCTGAAATAATTTACTAAACCCAAAAAAATTGATAAAAGCTGTGTATATGTAAAAATTATACAAACATAACCACTTTGATATATGTGCAAGTGTACACATTACTGTATGTACATGTGTAGATTTTTCAAACAACAATTAGCAATTTCAAAGTGAAAATATGAGAAAAACATATCCACCAAACAGGTTAGCAAAAACTTCAGGTAAGAGCAATAATTATTCATATGGGCATGTCCAAACAACAGATATTAGCCTAAAAATATCGCAACGTTGATATATATCGTTGCTGGTAGTGAAACGTATTCCATATGACAAACAAATTAAAATAATAGTCTTTGGCATTCCTTTGATAATTGTCTTGGATTGCTTTGGAAATTGTCTATGTATCATAAATTTTCTTTGTGAAATTTGTGCAGTATGGATGTCGTTAGACAAAAGACGAATATTGTCAAAAAGAGAAGTACAGCAAATATATGATACATAAATAGATACACATAGAAATAAATAAAGAACACAGATGTGTCCAAAAGAAATCTACCTTGCACAATTGCACGTTTTAAACGAGTTTCAAATAAATGAACTATGTAAACGCTACGCAAACACTTTTAAAATTAAAATTTTACACAAGAAACGACACTTGTATTTCCTTACAAAAGTCTGTCCGATCATAATACTCACATATCTCCCTATCGAAAGTCATGCATTCACTCTATCATAATCTAGTGTAGTGTACCCAAAATTGATTACTTTAGTTTCGATGAGTGTAATTCCTTAGAAGTCCACGGGTTCGGTTCAGTCAGTTCATTTTGTTTACTTTTTCGACCCAACCCATATTCTCGTCTAGGCTGATCGCGTTTTCATTTATGTTCAGGTAGAGTATCTAATGTGTGATACTCATGAAAACAATTGTTTTTCGTGACGCATAATCCAACATTGCATACAGAACACTTGATACCGTTTTACTTTCTTTGCCATATTTAAGAAAACACATCACGCACCGCGAACAACTCCCACGAATAGGTAAATGTTCTTGAGTCCTGTCTAATCGTAATTGTGGCTACAATATCAGACTGTAAACCGGCGCGAGAGGTAAGTGCCGCGTAGTCAGTGATTTTGCAAACTCATATCGAGTCTCTCAATGGGACACTTGGTTCGGTAGAAAACCACGATCCGATTGTCTGGAGTTCACTTCCAGGAAATGCCTGTGTCGGCCGTTTGTCAACAAGTCGTAAGTGGCCAGCGGCTCCTTGACTAGACCACGTCTCAAGTCCTCTACCTGCATCGAAGAAGAGATGTAGGAGTCTAATAAAAATGTGGGACGCTTATTGAAGGATACCGGATTTGTGTCATAGGGTCTGGGGGATACGGTTGCTTGAAAAATATTTGATTGGATGTGTGAGTACATCGCTTTAGTGAACGGACGAAACATGGGTAAGATTTTAGGCGTTCCGACGAGATATGAAGGTTGTGGTCGAAGGAGTAGTGACGACGGAGGCGGTAGTTCCGGGACTCCGTGATGCCTTGGGTTTTCTTTTATTGGAGCTCTAGAATTGTAATACCTTCGGAGTTCGGACGCAGACGCGGCGCAAGAGGTAAGTGCCACACATAGTCAGTGATTTTGCAATGCGATATCGAGTCTCTCTATGTGTCATATATTTCGTTTCATCAATTGTTTTAATTTGAAACAAAACAAAGAAACAAAACATAAGCCTTGTGCATTCAACAACCTTTTGAACATCTTTGTGTACCAGAGAAAGAAAGAGAGGTATAAAAATACCTCTCTATCTTTCCATAGGGTGTACGGAAAGCTTTTGATCTTTTAAGTAAATGCCTCCCATAGTCGAATTATAGTCTCACACACATATGGGCTTCCCGCATTACTGACTACCACTTTTCCCCATGTAAATGGTGTTATCGTAGAAGGTGCTAATCATAGATACGATTTTTGTATCCTTTCACGCCAACACCGTTACATCGCCGGATTGGTGAGACATGATTTTGCCCTTTTTATACTTTTTCTACATCTTTTTTACATCTTCTAGTATATTTTTACGAGTGAAGCGTATTGTGTCCAAACGGTCAAAGCCTCGGTATTTTTTAGCAAAAATGATATTGAGAAAACCGCTATAATAACACCTTTCGAACTTTTCGATTTTCTGCGCATGACATTCGGATTACGTAACGCCGCCCAAACATTTCAGAAGTTTCTCAACCACACTATACTGCAGGGACTTGAATTTTTACTCGCATACATCGATGACATAATAATAGCGAGTGACGATATTGAACAACACCACAGACACCTCAAAGCGCTATTTAGTTGTTTAGATACATATGGCATAACAATAAACCTGTCTAAATGCGCTTTTGAGAACGATAAAATCGATTTTCTTGGCTACGAAGTGTCAACTAGCGGTATAAGCTCTCTTGAAGAAAAGTTCAAAGCCATCGTTGCTTACCCGCGACCAAAATCTATAGTTGAACTACGCCGCTTTCTAGGCATGTTAAATTTTTACAGGTCACACCTACGTAAAGCCGTGGAGTACCAAGCAATTTGAAATAAACATATCCATGGAGCCAAGAAAAAAGATAAGACACCTATCGACTGGACACCGGATGACGAACGAGCTTTTGAGAAGTGCAAGGTTAGCTTGCAAAGCGCCGTTACATTATCTCATCTGCTCGCAGACGCTCCTCTCGGTTTAATGACCGACGCATCCAATACAGCTGTAGGTGCGGTCTTACAACAATTTGTTAATGATAGTTGGCAACCTTTAGGTTTTTACTCGAGCAAGCTGAGCGACACTCAACAAAAGTACAGCGCCTACGATCGCGAACTTCTCGCCATATATATGGCTATCAAACATTTTCGTAATCAAATAGAAGGTCGACAACTTACAATTTATACTGACCACAAACCCATTACCTACGCATTTGCAAAAATAGGTAGAGACTCGGAAACTCCACGACGTACGCGACAGTTATTGTTCATAAGCGAATTCACAACCGACATACGTCACGTTTTTGGAGAAGGCAACGTCGTGGCCGACGCACTATCAAGAGTCGATGAGATAACGTGCCCCACGACGATCAATTTCGAGGAACTCAGTGCAGCGCAGAGCGATGACGCAACGCTCATACATTTATTGCAGGATAGCGAATCTTCCGCGAAATTAAAACTTATATTTTTACCTTCCAGTCAAACTTCCATAGTTTGTGATCTCACTTCAAAAAACGCTAAACCATACTACCTTCCCGAAAAATTTCGTAAACCAACTTTTGACTATATACACAACATGAGTCATCCCGGAATTAGAACATCTGAGAAATTAATGGCGGAAAGATATTTTTGACCTAATATTAATCGAGATTTGGGGAACTGGGCCAAATGCATACAATGTCAACGTGCCAAAGTACAGAGACACGTTATATCAGACTTAGGTTGTTTTTCCCCTTCAGAACGTTTTGGACATATACATGTCGACATTGTAGGGCCACTTCCTACAACTGCAGACTATAAGTACCTGCTGACCATTATAGATAGGTGTACGGGATGGCCAGAAGCATTCCCTATGAAGATCTCTGCTGACACGGTCGCGAAAGTTGAACTTGAAGGATGGATTGCTCGATATGGTTGCCCTTTGAAGCTCACCAGCAACCAGGGAAAACAATTCGAGAGTAATCTTTTTCATAAATTAATAAAATTATTGGGTATCGATAAAATCCGCACAACTCCGTATCACCCACAAAGTAATGGCATGGTGGAGCGATGGCATCGCTCCCTTAAAACTGCACTAAGGGCCCGCCTTAACCATAAATCATGGATTGAGAAGCTACCTATTATTCTCTTAGAGTTGAGAGCGGTACCACGGAGCGATACGAACGTAAGTGCAGCAGAGTTGAGACTTCGGAAAAACATTACGCTTACCCGGAGACTTCTATGATACTGACAGAAATATAAGTTATAACTCATACGAATACGTACAAAATCTGAGACAATCGATCGACAGAGTGAAACCTAGACCAGCAGCTAGAAATTCTAAACATATTTTTGTGTATCCTGATCTTAAAACATGTAACAAAGTATTTGTGCGCAACGACACAGTACGTAAGACTTTACAACCTCCTTACGACGGACCTTTCAACGTTATTAAGAGGTCAGACAAAATGTTAACGTTACAACTCCCCGACAGGAAAGCAAAATTCCCTATAGATAGGTTAAAACCAGCTTATGTACTGAACGAAACGGACGTTACTGACGAAACGTCACCATAAAAGATACACTTCACACCGCCTGAAATCCCCAGTCCTACGTCCTGCCCCGAAACGCCAAAGATTTCGCGTAGTGGTAGAATAATAAGGCGACCGGTACGTTTTGCATTATAAAGAAAGTATAAGGTATTAAAAAATACTAGCACATTTATTTTGCCAGCTGACTAAGCGACAAAATAATCACAATTGCATACAACGGTCAACAACTTAACACGACGCGTGCACCGGAACAAGTAACTTGATACGATTCTTAACATAGCCCTGTTAAGAGGAGCTCGAAACATTTTTTTGTCATAAACATTTTTATATTTTATCATGAGACAATATTTTGATATAATTGTAATATTTATCACTTTCGCGCTTAACTATTTCTGTGAATTTAGCCCTAAGTAGAAAAACTAGAAAGTTAGTAATTTGTAATTTCAAACAACAATACAAAATGTTAACTTGAATATAATATAAAATATTGCCTTTCGAACATTCATTTTGTTAGCTAACAAAGCGACAAATTAATATTCCAAAACAATGAACTCCACGTTTTTGCGCAAGGCGAAACAAATGTTTGGAAATAAATGTCATACGAGAAGACCAACATCGGTTAAACGCAGTGCTTATGCGACAATGACCCCATCAGTATGCACTCACACTTATAGTCTAACAGCTAGTGGACGGCTACCTATTTGTGTTTAAATGGTTCAAAGGAGATCAACTTCCAACTTCTGTGAGTGACTTAATTACCCAAGTCCCTGGTAAGTTCATAGTAATCAATTCTTTATATACTATGTTCGAATCAATTTACAAAATACTTTTATTTCATAACTTACGTTTTATTTTTACAGATACCAATTCAATTTACGATGAAGACGAGTCACACCACGAAAGACATGATTCCGATGACGATGAATAAAGATTCCAATTGATAAAAAAAATATTTTATAATGCATGCATTATTCACGTTTTTAATTCATTTTTTTAAATTTTGTCTTAAATAAATAAAAAAGAAGAAAATCGAATAAATATTTGAATAGGCTTACTTGCTGACTGCGTTATACCTAAATATTTGAAATTCTTTTAAAATATACTTCCTTTTTTATCATCAATCTTATATGTTTAAGTATATTGTTTACAAAATTAAATATTAATTTCTATAAATACAGTGATAGAGTAAATTATATTGATGTGAAACAGGGAACGTCAAAACATACATCTGACTGGATAGTCGTTAAGATTTTGTTGTCTGCTGAAGTGTGTACTCAATAAAGACGTCTGCAGTGATTAACATGAGCTTATAAGACCCTAATAAATAAAATATATCAATGGCAGATCTGGTCAATTACTTTCAACATTTTATTTTTTCACCACTTTCAAAACTGTCTGCCACAATGTTAAACGCGCGATAATGGTCTGCCATTGTTGTTTTCTGACAATAATAATAATATATTTTCAAATTGCAAAACGGCAGACGTGGTCAAATACATTTCAAATTTACCAAAAATCGATACCTGTCTTACCTGGGCCCACCGCGTCCACCAAGTAGGGCTTAGTGAGTCCCCATGTCATGTACAGTAAGTATAGGGGTCTCACTGTACAAAACCCTAGGTCTGGTAAAATACATACAGGTAGCCGTCCACTGGCTCTTAGACCATTAAGCATGCGATACCGGGTCAAACTGAAATAATATTGTTGTATCATATTTTAAAGTATAAGATTTTGTGAAATTAGTTTAATTAATTTTTACAAAACTATAATAATGTAACATGTTACTGATTATTGTTAACGTTAATGTAAAGTTATAATATGTAAAATGCGACATATGATATTTATAAAACTATTTAAGTTTCGTCACCAAAAGTGATAAGCACGGCACGACCTCTGCAAGTGAACATATTGCTAACATTATATAAATGAATTATATTTTTAATAGATATGTAAATACAATTATATAAAGGGTACTAACCTTCAATCTCACACTATTTGCGCAGGATTACTTTTAACGATCACCTCTAGCAAATGTCGAGTGCACGCTTTTCGACAGTACCGAAATGCGCAATAGCCAACGAGAAAAATAATCAACAAAAACACTAACGCAATGACAGCGTCTACTTTAATAATATGTATTTCAGCAGTATTATTATTTTCGGGCTTAATTTTGGCCTTAGCTTCAGGCTTACTTTGGTTGCTCCCAGCTATGTTAAACACAAGAGTACTTAATGAAGTAGGTAACATTACCTTTCATAGCAAACAAATTATGTCACATAAGTAATCTTTAACCCCACTTGCAATAGCAGATTACTCATTTGTTTGTCACTAAGAAGTAGAACGCTGATCAGATAGTTATACTTGCATGTCGTAATTCGTTAATTTTTGTCATATTTATTAAATACAAAATGCATTACCTGAGAACTAAAGTAGATCGGTCATTAACACGTAGTATTAATCATCGAAGTCATGCAATTGTTGAAAAGTATAAGTGTATGAACATCTATGTATTATGTAACATTCTTTTTAAAAAAAGGGGGGGCTGGTGTAGCTGTTGTACCGCATACACGGACGATGCGTCAGCGATCACGCGACGGACTCAGGCTACACACGGCACCTTCCCAGAACGCGGCCCGGGAACAAATTCATTGCCTTATATGGTAAGAAGCGCCGGCCGACGTTCCGAGGGAAATTATGACGTGATCGGCAGCCAATAGCAAAGCCCTCGCTTCCACCTATATGCGCCACAGCGCCGGTGGCGATCCTGACCGCCATCTTCAGTCGAGTCGAATAGAGTCTAGTGCAGAGTCCCTCTCAGGCAGCCCCTCGTTAAAAGTCGCCGGCCAACTAAGGGTCACCAGTACTCAGTATTTAAATAAGTAATATAAATGTGAAACAAATTAAACCGATATTGGAGTCAGTTATTTTATTTTAAAGTAAACGAACACGCCCTGAACTTACATTTATGCTTATCCATCTATTTAATACACATAATTTCTGAAATTTTCGATGAAATGAGAAATAATAGAATGCAATTTATACAATCTATAGGATAAGGAACCTACACTTTTCGTTTGACTATCGGCACACAGCTGCTTACTATCAGCAGGCGGTTGTATACTGCTACTAAGAAGCTGCTTGCTTTTAACCTCCTTTGGTGGCAAAGGTTGTTTTTCATTTTCGAAAAATGTAGGCATTTAGTCAGAAGGATTTACCTGTCATAGGAAATGAGTTTACCGAAATGGACGAATTGAAGGTCATTGTCTTTCCTTCACAAATCTTCTAAAATGCTAAACGGACAAATGCCATTACAAATATATATTGCAAACAATCGGTAAAGCTCATCTATAATGGCATCTTTCCATTTGTTGTATATTTACGATGTTGTTGTAAATATACCTGCAGCTATTGTGTATTATCAATTACTTGATGAGCGTAACGATTAGTTTCGTCAACAATTAGCTTCATGATCTCTTCATCATTTGATGATATAATCATGCCTTGATTATGCCTTCACCGATATATTTATATCGATGAAGGCATCATAAGGGGAATCATAATGCTTCACTCCACTAACGGGATGGACAAGAAACTATTCTCTAACCGCACTTAATGTTTTGAAGTTTCGTTGCCATTTGAAATTAACGTCACCACTCAACAATTTCTCTTGCTCTGCATCCAATACGATTTCCATGAGCTTAATCGACGTAGCCTACGTCTGACAGTAAATCCCCATCATATGGTAAATCCCGCTGAAGCTCCTTCTGGGCGGAAGTGACATGATATTTGGCGTCACCTTCGTCCGAATATTCCGACTCACTTCCGCTTTGAGGATCCAAAAGCACTTCTGTTGGCGATGATACAATTCTAGAAGAACTCGACATGTCATCACGAACATGAACATCAGCGAAAGTTACCATTTAATTAGTACTTGCGTTCGAATTGCAGAAACCGTAACTGGTGCAGTTAAATTTGATAATACCTGTCAGGTGGTGTCATGCTAGGTATCTTCTGTTGGGAGTATTTCGAAAACATACGCAATACCTTAAGTTTCTCTGGGTTCCCCTAATTCGTCGATCTTCAGCTCTAACAGCAACATCCTCTCGTTCTACGCGTTTTTTTCCACATCCGTCAACACCACCAGCTCAAAATTGACCTGCGCTGATTCCTCGGCTGTATAAAAGTCCGGCATTCTAAGAACAAAATGTATATATATTTTAATGCGGTTGCAAGAAAATTAAAATTTTATTTCATTATCTGTAAAAGGTATATTTACGTGTAACAAATATCAATTTTTTTTTAGTACCTTGACTTGTCCGGGGTGTTTGAATGGTGGTGGTGACGATGCTCACGTGGATGACAACGGACGACGCGAAATTGCTAGTGACGGTGATCGCTAGTAATCGACAGGGACGCTCAACTTTCGAACCATCTACGTTTTGGAATAGTAGTCCTGAAATTTATTAAAAAATGTGATGCATTTTTTGATATACTACATTTACAATATGATCGAATTTGAAAAAGAAAAATACCTCTTAAATATTTTCCGATAATAAAAATGTCATACACTTTCGAAATTCATAAAGCATGGTAAATATTTATAATCGAAATAAGAATAAACTTGCAATATGTTCGAATTAAAAAAAAAATACCCCGTAAGTAATTTCCGGCCATAAAAATATTTTATATTTTCAAAATTCCTAAAACGTAGTAAACATTTATATTCGAAATAAGAATAAATTTGCAATGTGTAAGAATTTGAAAAAAAAAAGTTATACATTTTCCCTCTCTATCGTATTTCCATAGTTTATAATAATATCCAAGTAATTCCAAAATTCAAGATATTCAATAATTCAAATAAAATCGTAAAATACTATATTTTTTACTTGGTAGCCTGATCGCACCGTAGCTCGACGATTTAAATGCTTCCCCGCATTCCGATAGTAACCGACGCCGGTTAACGGTTTTGTACAGACACACTCATAACAAATGCACCAAACAGAAGATGTATATTCAGAAATACAGAGTAGACACAAATCGCTACGGGTTCATTTAAATGCTTATCGTTATTCGTACTAGACCTATGAACCCACTGATCATAGAAATAAAACTTCATTCGTCCGCGCCCTGATTTCATTATTACTCCGACTGGCCGACCATAATGTTTCTTAAATATAAATAAATCGGTAAATTATTTAGAACAAGTAAAGCCATAAACACGTCATGTCTGATATAAGCAAACAAGATTTATTGCCTCTCGAAAATTCCACCTCACAAAATAAATGCATTTAAAAACAATATGTAAACACACATCAAAAGTCTCAACAGAGGTAAAGCACGAGTCGGAGTTGTTTACTCGTAAAGAATTATATTATCGAATATTTTGGTTTTTACGGAACTTATTTTCCACTTTTATTTTAGTTTCCGAATGCAGTAGAACAATATAATAAATTCTGTGAAAGGGTTGATCCAGCGGCTCATTCTTAGAACTTCTCGATATGATATTTATTGATGTGTATTTGAACTTGCCAAGTACAAAAATACAAATGTCTCAAAAATCAAAGATTTATCTGACCTTAAAAATTCGACAAAACAGTCATACTTATAGGCAGTGAGTAGTATACATTCTTCGTACTTTTTGCTACCTTTGAGCTTATAGTCTGCCAAAATTCACCTAGAAATAAATTATTGACTTTTAGCTAAAAAAATTTTCCAAGAGAGCCTTAATACCTTTTTCAAGTTCTCTGGACTCAAAAATACAATATTAAACGTTTTAATTTCTTCGAGTTCGAACATCTACATTCATTTAAATAAAACGCTATTTTTTAATTTTAAATTAAGACATCTATCAACTTCGCGGTTCAGTTTTAAGTTGCATTGCAACATTTAACACAGTTCTTTGAATACAGAAAATTCGAAAACATCAAACCACCAAGAACCTTAGAAGTTATTTTGAATAAAGTGCAAATTTATCGTTAACCGATATCTATCGAACAAACCTACCGAGTTTTATGCCGTTAACAACAACCTACTTTGCTTTCTAAGCAGAAAAGCTAGTTAGCTTTTAGAAATTATTGGTACAGTGGTTTAAAAAATATTCTAAAATAACACATTTTGATAATTTTTCTACTCGTTCAATCACACTACACAGATACACTCACACGCATACACATACACGAGCACACAACACACGCACGCACGCATGCACACACACACACACACACATTCAGATATCATGCGAAAATGGTCACAATACATCCCAAAGCCCTAAAACGTCAATATCTTATGAATCCCTATTTTCAAATCGGACTAAAAACAGTACCTTCCTAATTTACAAAGGTTTATCATTTTATTAGAGAGAAGTTTTAAAAGCTATTTTTGCTATTTCAACTATGATACCTTTCGAATACAATTCGACTTAGGTTTATTTTACGGCATTAAACACAGTTTTTAAGGTGAAAAGATGACCGAGTACCAAATATTAACCCATCAAAAATTGCACGTCATTTAAAAAAAAAATTAACATTTCATGATCCATATCTCTCTAACTAACCAACCGATTTTAATGCAATTCGCAACGAAAGACGCTACTTTTAAATAAGATAACTGGTTAGATTTTAGAATGTATGTGAAGTATTTTAAATTATATTCTAAGGAAACACTTATTGAATAATTTTTCTCTAACAATAATCTCTTGAACAAATTAACCAATTTTCAAACATTTAGCAACATCAACTTTGATTTGTGAGATAGAAAACTGGATAGGTTTTGGAATTTATCGGTAATCCACTTTACAAAATATTGTTAAAAAACACTTTTAAAAAAAAATCTCCAACAATATCTCTTGAACTAATCAACCGATTTTTATGCAGGTAGCAACAGTCGATTCAACTGTTTGAGAAAAAGGGCTGATTAGATTTGGGTATCGATCGATACAGTAATCTAAAAGTTCCTTCAAAGAAACTTATTTTTGAAAACTTTATTCGTGACATTCCTCAAAATCTACAACGCAAAACTAATTCAAAATTTCAAAAATTCAAAACTAATTCATAAAGTCTAAATCTAAATAATTATATTATCAATGTATTTGAACCCAAACTCAACTCTCGTGTAAACGTCGTGTAAACGGGTGTCGGTTACGGTAACGGAACACTGTCGCGAGTTCAAGGGTTTTTTTCCCATCAGCTTTGGTGTCTTTGACGTTGTTATGTTTCATAACCACCATGCAAACAAAGTCTTTATTAATCTATATTATTTAAACAAATAACTGTAATTAAGAAAGTAAACATTATTATTATAGAACATGTTCGCGTCCATATTAATATTTTTTCAACTTTAACTTTAATAGTATAAAATGAAACGGTCAATCACTTTAAATCAAATTCGCGCCATATTGTTCTGACGAAATCCATACCATAGAGTACAGGAGCATGTATGCAGCATCTATAGAGAAGAGTGTCAACAAAGGCTGTCGACAGCGCGGAAGATCGGGCATTATACAACACAAACATGTAGGCAGAACATTATAACGTGAATATAGATCAAGTTGAGTGACCGTTGCAATTGTATTTAATTATATTTTTTGATTTTTTGTTTGCACTATTATGAAAATAAACATTTTATTATTAATTACTACCATAAAAAGTACATTCAACACATACTTATGTACTAATAACACGTCTATGCAGGAATATACCTTACCCTCCCCTTGACCCTCTGTCCTTCTCTTTTTCCACTCTGTTTCAAAAGTGTACGTCGGATATTTTTTGCCATGTAGCCCCATTTATCAAAAGCGCATTAAAGAACTTCGATTCAATAAGTATTTTAATACTTTCGTATATTTTACAATTAATAACGTACAAAAATACATAACTGCTGTTATTTTCACATGAAATAATGTTGTTTCACACATACAAATTATGTAATTAAAAAAAATGGGCCAAACGTGTGTCCAACTCGCACGGAAAGGGTTCTATATTGTAAATCAACGAACACATTTTAAGTACATTATGTCTTCGGGGCTATTTTCCATTCCATCCCGTTGAGAGTATAAACATTTAGAATTATCGTTAGAGTTTCCCTATACTCTAAACTTAAAGTTTTATGTGTATTTCGTAATTTTCCATTATTTTGGGCTTAGCACTTTTGTAGATAAAGAGGGAATGGTCGATTTTCGCCTATTTTCTTTAATGTCTTTTAAAATATGTATTTTAAAATAATAAAAAAATATTTGTATTACACATAACGATCCGGTGTATTAGATATCACTAGAAATACTTGGCTTATACTTTTTTTTCTGATTGCCTTAGTTAAGTTGACCCCTAAAATTAGAATTCCTTTAATTACTTTATGTGTTGCTAATCCTACACATGTACCAAATCGCAACCTTTTCACCCACTAGATATCGAATAAATAGGCTGTGACAAACGAACAAACAGAGTGACACGAGATTCATATCATACAGATTCCGTATTTTCATGAAGTACACTGAAAAGAATTAAATATAGTGAAATAATATGTAATACTCATATATATATGATAAACTGTACATTAGAGATATTTGGGAAAAAATTTTCTGGAAGTATTAGAGCCGTTGGCGAAATATATTTCAATGATTTTTAAATATTTGTCTATTTGCTTATGAATTTACTCATGAACTCCACAAAAACTACTGGATAGAATTTGATGAAATTTGGTTTTGTAATAGTGTTTACCCGAGAGTAACATATAGAATAGTTCTTATCCCGTTTTGTTACATTTTTGCATTACGTATGTTTCAAACAAGATCAGAATCTAGATCGAGAACAGAATAGGAATCAAAAGCTAGGACTGAAGCTGGGACTGGAATTGAGAGCTAGAAAAAGAATATCTTGGTTGATAGCCTGATCATTGTTACAAAAAATGTAAACCTTCATTCTGTGACCATATGGGCGAAGATGCAAGCGAAACCTAATCTGTTATACCAGTCGAATAACAATTCGTAATTTATTTTATTTTCTCTCGTTACCTTCTAAAAACATTATTTCACAATAAAGATTATTCTAAAGACCTTTCTAAATTCTCAACCACATCTAGATTATAAATGAAAGCACTAAAGTATTTCCTACTATATTTTGTTTTCAGCAACGTTCCCTAAACTAAGCTGAAAATACATAGAGGCTGAAACGAAATGAAAAATTATATTTTGAAATGAAGAGCTCGGGCGCAAACCAAATTATGTCAATTAAATATGAATGTTCAGAAAATTATAAAAAGTTTTTTGTAACAGAGAATACATTGAAATGTTAATTCCGTTTTATGTTTCGGAGACATTACTAATGGCATCATATTAAAATAACTTTAGCTTTCTAGTTTGGAAATAACAATAAAAAATGTCAATTTTTAAGTTTTACGGCTATTATTAAGTTTCCTTTTATAGTCGTTGTCAAAAATCTTAAAATGACAAAAAATACGTTGCAATTAGTCATTAGAAATTTTTGTTTCCGACTATGGAGGAAGTGCCTCATGATAACGTGCAATCGGAGCAAACTTCTGAATTGATTTAAAATATTATTAATTTTTGAAGTGCAAACTTCTTTAGGCGCGTTGAGCATTTTTGAGATGAGAAAAAACCATTGAACTCACGATACTGTTACCGTAACCGTATCCGATACTTCTGTATATAAGTATGTACATATATTGTGTACGTACGTATATAGACACATATGTATGTTGGCATTTTTTGAAATGGGAAAAAAACCATTGAACTTGCAACACTGCTTCCATTGCTAACCGACACCTCTCTATGTAAGTATCTACATATATGACTTCGTATAAACGACGTTTACACGAGAGTGAGTTTGGGTTGAAATACATTGATGATATAACTGTATATAATATAGACATATATTGTATATATACGTACAACATAGATATATATTCATGTCGGAACTTTTCGTACTGTATTTGTAAATTTACGTTTTAAGCAATAGGTTGCAGTTTTTGTGTATAAAATAATGTGCATTATTTTTCATGTACAATAGCGCATTAAATAAAAATTGTAATATCATTTTTGTAGTAGTGGTTTATAATAATGAATATAAAACACTTAATTTAAAATATTTCCTGCACAATAAAATATTTCTGACTATTAAAAATAGTTCAAGTTTTTTTTTATTACGTCTTACACATTATTAAAGTTATAAATAGTTATAATACAATACTTTCCAATATATATTATGTAAAAAAAACATTATCTCTTTATTATCCATACTGTATGCATAATTAAATTTACCAATTTTATAATTTTTTGTCTAATAGAATTTTAGAACAATGATAAAATAAAAAAAAATGTTTAGGTAAATGTGTCATAACTCGTAACTAATAATCATATAAACTCACACCTTTTTCTCAGTGGGGTAAGTAGTGCATATAGATTTCCATCTCTCTTGCTTCACTGACATGCATTAATCTTTCTATCAAATGCTCATCGATTACGGGTGCTTAAAATTTGGCCCTTTTTAATATACAGTCAATTTAGTCTACATAGGATTTTCTACGGCGATCCTTGCTGACCGTTACACACACACATTTACTCTATAGATTTATTTTGTCAGTCTATTTTCATTCATCATTTCCAGATGGCCAAACCACCGCAATGTATCTTTTTCTACTTTAGTAACTACAACTTCCTCTAAACCATCCGCTCTCTGAAATCACTCTTCCTAGATTTATCTTTCAGGAACGCTCCACACATGGAGTGGATCAAGTAAAAAAATCAACTTGTAACTATTATTATTCATAAATAGTAAATGTAAATGTAAATGTACATTTATCGTTTCATAGCATTACAATAACCTTGTTGGAACAAAGTTTCTAATCGCAGGTTGCGGCGGCATCAAGCTGGCCAAGAAAAATCATACGTAACAAAAATATATTAAATCTTTATCTCTATACTCAACTTTTTATATAGAGAGAAAGAGAAAGGGAGACAAATTTGTCTACTCGCACAGTTCTTCAAAAAAAGGGATTATATCGAAAATGGAATAAAACAACATTATACACATACTTTTAAATGATTTATTATAATTAAACAAATCTAAATTAAACAAATGTACCGATCTTTTAATGATAAATTTTAATGTGTAAAAAGTTTAACGAGTAATAAATAAAGTTTAATGTATTTTTTACAATAAATTTCTGACGATTATAGTTGTAAAATGTCTTCCGGTTATTATCGATTCATTTTTGTATCGATACATCTGTACATCCTTATCGAGTATCATAGTGCTCGCGTGGTTTCGATGCAAGTCGCCATTTTGTACGCTCGTCTCTGGTCTATAAATTCGTCATAGATCGGCTTTATGGGTAAGATCCGTAGATAATTTTTCTCTCTGGAATTTGGTCTTCTTTACTGTATCTGTCAAAACAATACAAATTGTATATGAAAATGTTTTCATTAATTTCAGTATTGCGACGGTGCTTATTAATAGCTGAGCCAACGTGATATGGATGCTCTATCGAATTTATGTAGATGCTGCCTCGCCCCAGAATCTAACATCTCTTTATTTGACAACAATCTAAACGTGAAAGAACGATTTCTGGAGACCACATCTATTGAGGTTCGAAAATTTAATGAACATATATCAAATGAAGTTAATACACCTCCTATACCTACGCAATACTTTCCTGCGTCTGATATAATTACTTATATAAACAAATAACTGTATTTTCACTAAATTCAACCTTAAATCTTATTCTTCATTTTGTAATATGTCATCTATGAAACGGGATTTTGAGAGAATATTATACTGTTTTACATTTATTTCTTATCTATTTTACCAATACCACATATTAACCACCACAACACGGTTTATTTGTAACCTTAAATATACGTAGGTAATTTATATCCGAAATGATGTTTATTTTATATTGGGATTAAAAAATGATGACTAGAACCAGTACAACTACATGAAATTGTGATAATCAGTTGTATTGTTGGCTGCAAATCTGTTTCAGTACTCGTCTACTACTTTTCCATAGATATTTAAACCAAATAAAATGCCACAATTTATAGATCAAGCCAGATAGCTAGCATAAGAATTGAGAGTGATGTAGCTAAATTATTGGTCTGTCAGTTTTTTTAATATATTCAACCAAAACAGATGCAAACATAGAATTTCTCAGTTACTACTAATTATATGTACAAACAATAAATGGTATGTACCTATAAAATTTTTAATGTTATTTTAATATATAAAAGTAATCAGTAAAGCTTTTTTACTACGCCTCAAAAGTTTTAAGTAATTTTATTTAGTTTTATTTAATGAATGCTTTGAAATACTTGGAATGAAACGATAGATTATATTTGTGCTACACTCAAACTTCTTTAGGTCGAACAAAAAAGGAAACACCGAAAAACTGAGTTATATAGTTATGGCAGATTTCAACTTAGGTGGATTTTGATTTGACTAGTGGAGGTTCAGATCCATTCTAATTAATTTTGCATTAGAAAGGTAAAATAAATAAAAATTCAAGTTACAGAGGAAACAAACGTATTTATATTTATTATAAATTAACTTTATTTTAAAACATACATAAAATAAGAATAGGCTCAGAGCATGTCGGACCATGCTCACTGTAAGGTTCCAAAGCCGTTATCACAAAGCAATGCACCATAGATGAAAAAACTTTATAGTTACATACTTTTTTTCCATGTTTACCTCACTGAATATGTATAAGCATTGAAGTCATCTATATCTAGAGAAACAAGTAGGTATGTCAACTACTATTCCTAAACTAATATAAACTAAGGTGCACCACCAAAAGAGCATATATTCATAGCACTTACATCGTTTTGTTAAGAAGTGTAGTTTTTTGGCAATAACTCAAAAATGGTGTGTCTAACCATATTCAAAATAATTTTCATTGAAAGTATTAAGTGTTACCTTTATAATATTTTTGATATATTTTTAGGACATACGATTTGAGAAATAAAAGGGGGGTACAATATCTGCTACTTTTAAGGTGATTATTTCAGAAATTAAACTATTAGTCAAAAAAATTGCTTAGAAACCTTAAAATGTTTTAAAAGAACTGTCGAATTATGTGCCACACATTGATGTTTGTTGAGAAAAATTTTTTCAAATTCTTTACCTATATGCCGCCCCCAAGAAATATTTATTTTTGTTATTTAACTGCTAATCTAAGTAGCAGCTTATACAAGATACCTATACTCCGAACTCCATCAATATAAATCTTGTAGTTTTTGAGTAAAATACCTGATATACGGTTAGATGGACATACATGACCGAAACTATAAGGGTTTCGTTTTTCCCTTTTGACTTTGGAACCCTAAAAAAATATATGTAGGTATTAAAAATAGTTAGTATTTTTTTTTTGTTTTAGATGACTCGGTTGTTCTTTATCTATAGCATTATTTGAAATATAAAGAGCAGAAAATTCTTGTTTTTCCGAGTTGCTGGTTTCGTCTATAAAATTCTGTAAAATATTCAATGCTGTTGTTGCCTCGTTGATGGAAACCCATGGAGCACATATTGTATTATTTGATTCTTCTATTTCATCTAATTTATTCATCTTTGTTTTTTGAGCTGCATCCATAAATCCAATCCGGTAGAACCAAACTACTTCTAACAACTTTTCAATCAACAACAAATGACATACTTTGCTAAGGGTCAAATGAAAACAATAATAATAATAAGTACCCAAAATGAAACACCTGACACTAAGCAAAAAAATACATAAACATTAATCATAAATTTCTGTATCATTTCTTAGAATTGATAATTCTTTTTATTTTATTCTCCTAAATTGTTTTCTAAGAAACAATGGTGTAGACTTTGCACAAATTTTTAAAGTGGCTAACTTATTTTTCTTCGAGCTATAGAGGCAATAAGTTTCAAATAAGTGAGTTGTAAAATAAGACATTGCTATGTTCGAGATACAGAGGTACAATTTATTGTTTTGAGTTATGTAGGGCAAATATGTACCAAAATAGCTTGTAGGGACTCGCTAATTATTTCAACTAATAGAGGATTGAGATTTCGAGTAGTGTAGGTTTTTGGGGCTTGAAAGGAAAGAAACAAAACTTTTATTCAAGTTTTGGAGGTTTTCGATTTATCAAGATTCGTCTTAAATAAATTCAACTGTAATTTGGATTTTGAATAGAACTTTAATCCTGTAGTTACACTTTAGTACTTTCCAAACAAAATTTTTATAAGCCATATAAAACAAGTTGTGACGTTTCATAAGATATTTGTGCATGATTTATAAATATTATACTTATGTTCTCATAATAAACCTTGTAATTGTAACTCTTTAATTGCTTATTGTTTAAATAAATGTATATTAATATGGAGTTTTATAAAACGTTAATTGTAATGAGCATTCATGTATTCAGGTCATACAAATTTGTTTATGCTGTATTTTATTTGAAATATAGTAGATAATCTAATCAAATTTATGCTATCGGTAAGCAAATTGCTTTTGTTTTAGATGAAAATTGTTTTTTCTTTAATCCTTGCACTATATTTAGTAGATAAAAACAATATTCAATGTTTTTTATTTTACCAACTCATAATGGTTGCTATTAATGCTCAATCTATTTACCACTATCATCGCTAATTTTACTATTATGTAGCAAAATACAACTTCTATTATAAAGCTAAAATGATAACAGATCCATAAGAAATTTGTCCATAGTATATAATATATTTTTCCCTCTTTTTACATTTTATTATGCATTTTTATCCAACTTTTTCTGTACAACAAATTTTATATGTTAACAAATCCTCAACTGTACATTTGTTAACAACAGCAGTAAACTGAAAGAGTGCAGATATACAAATTGAAAAATTGTTATGTTCCCACGTTGTAAATTCAACATTTAATCTACAATTTACTCATAATGTTGAATTCATTTTATAAATCCAAACTCGGAATCAGTTCACTTTACATAAGCTTGTATAATAACTTTAATACCCCATTAATGAGTAAATATGTTTGATATTGTGTTTCAGTTTATCACTCCAACTTATTTAACTCCACAAATGTCCTTATTTAATACGAGGAATACTGTGTAAATTGATGATAATAGTTAAACAAATTTTGTTTTAAAGCATTTTTCCTTTTGTAAATGTGTATTCTGTTTACATACGCTAGACTAGCTTTTGACCGCGGCTCCGCGCGCGTGGACACAATGAATTCCTTCATCTTGTATATCGCCCCATCACACAAGCGAAATTCCAGTTGCTATCCTGTTCTCAATTGTGATCCCGGTTCTGCTCTCAATGTCAATTCCTTTCATTCTCGATTCTGATCCCGCTTTAAATTTTGATTTTAGTACTGCTTTTAACCTCGATTCTGGTCATCCCCTTGATTCCAATTTTGACCTAAGTCTTATTTTCGATCTCGATTTCAATCCCGGTCTCGACTTTCAATCCTATTTTTCACCTTGTGTTTAATTTCGATTTTGCTATCGATCACAATTTTGATTTTAACAAAAATGTAGAAAATGTCAACTAATATTATCAAAATAAAATATGCACTAAATTATTCATGGATAGTGTTGCTTTCTACGAGTGAAAGATTTTTAGAATCTTTAGTAGCAGAGATATGAAGATAAGTTCTTATTTTTTTTTCTAAAATTCGTTTGCTCATACAACGTATCCTTTGTTTCATTATAACCAAATTAATCATTGAAACATGTAAAAAAGTAAATGGACAAAACAGGCATAGTGTTTTTAATTTTCCATAAAATATTTCATCCTTTTTTTTACTGTGTTAGAGCTTTTTTCAAAATTATATGTCATTATTTTTCTTTTGTAATAAATAACTAAAATATAAGTTTAGTGATCAATAACTTCACTGATTTAATTTTTTATATATAAATTTTAACCCTTATTTCACCCTTTTAGCGTTATGTTTAGAAACAATGTAATGTATCATTATCTTTTATTACTAAAGATTAGCTAAAATATAAATTCTCACATAAATTGCTTTTCTATATAACGTTTTATCCCCTGTTTTACCTTTTTTTAGGGTTAATTAAAAAAAAACTATTTTTAATTTTTCTTTATTGCTATAAGTAACCAAAATGTTGAATTTGACATCTGTAATTTTAATGGTTTCAATTTTCTATACAAATATTATTTCACTGTTAAGTTGAATTTATTAAAATTCTTAGTGCTCGCCTAATTATAACAGGAATCTTTCTACAAAATTTCAAGTCTCTAGGCCTAGTAGTTTGGGCTGTGTGTTGATAGTATATAAGTCAGTCAATTTACTCTTTTATACATACAGATTTGTATTGAATTTACACATTTAGTTTTGTTTATAAATATTTATTTATATTCTGTATTTTTAAATATGGATAAACGATAGTTTATATGCATTTTATAAAATAATAATAAAAGTATTATTAATTTTTAAACTGTATATAAATACTTTTAAGTAATATTAAAATGTTACTCATAAGTTTTTTTTTTAATTACAGGTAAAAGATGATGATGGCCTTCCGCAGAAACTTTGCAATACCTGTTATAGTTTGATGAATTCAGCATACCAGTTCAGGAAGCAATGTATCAAGATGGATACAGAACTAAAAATACAACTACAAGTTATACTAAGAGAATCTGCCCTAATTGAAGATTTGCCTCTGGATGATACATCACAAGATAAGGAAAGCGACGATCTAGGAAATGATCCTGTGAAACAACTAGAAGCTATGATAAAAACTGAGCCTAATGATAATGATGATGATTGCTATTATGTTTTAGTTATAGATGATTCTAAAGATAAAGAAAATAATAGAAGTAAGGAAAAAGAGGATAGTACAAAATTGCATAAAATTACACACATGAAGAAAGAAAATATAGAGCCGTCGTTAAATATTGTAGCAAATGGAGATAGTTTTGAAAACTCCATAGATTCATTCTTAGTAACGGATCCTAAAGTACCAATAAATGTTCCTGCAACTATATTACAAAATGAAGAAGATAGCAACAGTAACTTGGAAACGCCAGCCATGGATGTGGAAGAAGAAAACTCTAGAGAACTAAGCCTGGTGGAACACAATGGGAACTCTCGGGAAAAAAATGATGCAGTTGAGCAAACAATCACCGAATTGGTTCACACTATGCCTGATGCTAACAACTTAATAAAGATATTAACTACGGCCAGCAGTGATGGCACAATACTATTTAAAGGTGCAGATGGGCAAAAGGTGGCTTATTTGACAGATACACAGTTGATATCAGATGGAGATGCTCTGTCACAAGAGGAAGTTATCGTCTGTGAAGGGGATGAATCTAATTTTCAGATAGTCAAATGTGAAGGTTCAGAGTTAGTTATTGAATACACCGATGAAGGGGAAATAGCAGTATTACAGCAAGAAGATGGCACGTTTCTGTGTGAATGTGGAGAACAATTTGAAAATTATACCGAATATGAAAAACACCAGTTCACTCACAATCCCGCCGGTGATCTCCTTTGTAACATGTGCGGAAAAGGTTTTGAATCCCAAGAAATCCTCACAGGGCACATGCTCCTCCACAACATGACGGGGCTCTTCATTATGTGTCCCTTCTGTAACCAGTTAATAAAGAGGAACGCTCTCACACAACACATTAAATATGGGCACAATAATATTAAACCACGTTGCAAGATATGCTTAAAAACCTTTGCAAATCCCAACAATTTGAAAAGGCATATGATGATACATAGTGGTATCAAGCAATTTGAATGTGATATCTGCTTCAAAAGATTCCATCAGAAAATAACTATGCAGACACATAGATTGACACATATTACACCATTCACATGTAATGGATGTGAAAAAACATTTGAGAACAAGCTGCAGCTGGAGAGTCACAAAGAGAATGAAGAGTGCAGTAAAGTTAAGATTTCAAAAATAAAAGACGAATTAACGAAAACTTTAAAACAAGAAGTGAGTAATGTAGAAGGTGAAATATTAGGATATTCGTGCACTTTGTGCAAGAAAATGTTTTCGTTGGAATTTGCATTCGAACAACATGTCGAAAATTCACACATGGTGGATCCGATGGAACTATTATGCTCAGAATGTGGTGAAGTCTTACCATCCAAAAAAGAAATGCAATCTCACCTCTCTACTCATAAACATGCTAAAATGAGAAATTTGAAACGATTCGACTGCAGCATCTGCGGAAAAGGTTGTGCTAGTCAGGCCATGCTCGTGATGCATGAAAGAGTGCATACTAATGAAAGGCCATTCCCATGCCAACTTTGTTCTTTAAGGTTCAAAACCAAAACTCATCTCAGGACCCATCAGCTAACTCATACAAGAGAGAAGAAATTTGGATGCTCTGTTTGTATGAAATTCTTTGCCTTAAAAGGTAATTTAGTTGTTCATCTAAGAACGCATACGGGTGAAAGGCCTTACGTATGCCACATATGTGGTGATGCATTTATAGACTCTAAATATTTGAAAAAACACAAATTAAAAAAGCATGCCATAGACAATGTTCCTTGGAATAAATATTGAATTTCCAAAGATTTTTGTTCATGAATTATTTGTTTTTATACTACTAAAAATATAGCATATATATATATTAAAAAGAATTCAACTAGAAAGTGTTCATTGTCAACAAAAGAAAATTACATTTAGGTTTCTTACTATATAATTTGTTTTATGTGTAATTATTTTAACTTTAGGTATCAACTGAACTGTATATTAATTATTTAATAAAACTTTGTAAGCATAGACATAAATGCTATTATTACACTAATGAAAACATTGTTTTGAGTTTTAAACTCTAAATCTAGATATTTCTGGGACCAGTTGCTTATACTTTGAACCATGTAGAAATACAAATCAATAATTATTGGAACATAGTTTAAAGATTTTTTTTTTAATCAACTGTTTCTGCTCTGTTTATGGAGAACATGTATACAACTTGCATTACAAATATGTACAAAAACTGTCATTGCATAAATGCTTTTTTTTTTGCAATTATATTGGATTCAAAATCCCTTTGATTTGCAATCTAAGTAGTATAATTAAGTACTACTTTTTTAGTAATGTATAAAATAGCCACATAAATCGCCCTTCACTACTGTTAAGTTGTATTTGTTTACTACATCATATTGTATAATTCTTTAATCATTGAATTAAAAGTAAAATATAAAATACTTCATACCATATCTTATCAAACATACAAAAAAAAACACAATACTCCCATCACAACTTGAAGATGCATAAAATAATGTTCATATGTAAAGGCATCTGTTCATTCTCGTATACTAAATTATATTTCATATTACTGACCAATACCCTAAATTTCATACAATTAAATAGTATTGCGAAGGGTTGTCAAAAAAGTCTCAGTTCATACTAAGGTTGAAATCAAGGGAGGTATTCTTGTAAAATTTCAAGATTTTGAAACAGGTATAGGCTTTTCTTACAAGAAAGAAACTAATTTTGCTGGAAACACTCAATACAAGATTTGTTCTTTTTATAATGATTACAATAGCGGCGTCCACATATTTATTGCACTCAAAATTAAAACCATATCAAAGATATATAAAATATGAATTTAGGAAGTTAGGTTTATTAATGTTATAATTTTGGTGCCTTCTATTCTGCAAAAAAAAATATTTCTACCTTCGCTTTAAAAGTAAATCAATACAGATACTATAGCGGTCAGTTGCAAGGAATCTCTAAATTTCAATGTATACATTAGCCTACAAACGAACCATAATACAGAAACAGATTATTAAAATTCATATTAGGTGGGGGAAAAAGTTTTTCATATTTTATAAGAAAAGAGTTGTAGTGAAATCTCTTTGTTTGTGCTATTTGTCTCTAGTTAATTTTGTTACTATTAAATAGATGACATTTTAATAAAATAAAAACTAAAAACAGTGTCCCGCAATTTTTCTATTATTTTTCTGTCCAAAATGAGTGAATCTAACCTAGAAATTCGAAATATGAAATTTTAGTATAAAAGAGGGAAAAACGCGACACAAACCGCAAAAAAAAATTGTTACGTTTATGGACCTAATGCAGTGTCGGTAAGAGTAGCACAAAACTGGTTCAAGCGTTTTCAGTCGTGTAATATTGATGTCACAGATGAACCGCGCTCTAGTCGACCTGTTACGAATAAAGTCGATCCCGTTTTGGAAAAGGTAAAGCAAGATTAGTTCTTACGACATAGTTGACGAGCTGAGGATTGATCACAAAATAGTTTTGATACATTTGAAAAAAGCCCCATATTTGAGTCCTACACGAACTCACTGAAAGAAATGTAATGAATTGTGTACTTATTTGCGATTCTCTGTCTATGAAACGTATCTATCCCACTCGAGACGTCTATGCACGTGTACGAGAGCAGGTGAGAGAAGTTTGGGTGACGTGGGATCACCTTGTCTTACTCCTCTTTATCGGAAATATTTCTCCATCTCTTTCGGTTCTTATTTTTTATATTCGATGTGGTGTCTAAATACTTACTGAAAAACGCTCACATAAATTAAAAAAAAAAAACCCAAAGCAAAAAAAAAGCGAACGATCGAAGTCAAAAATGGTACCTATTTTTGAGTCATTCGAATTCGATCGAGTAACACCTATATATATTTTAATTTAAAAATTTGTGGATGGCACGATAAGGTTTGCTCGTTGAAATGGCGCTATGATGTCGCAGAGGGGTACCGCTAAATTTGAAGTAATGTAATTATATAAGTATAAAATAGGGAGATTGCAAACTCATAACGCTCCCAGACTTAACAATTTAAGGGCGAACGAACACATCGATTTCATACAAATTTATTTCCTAGTGCGTTTTGATTTTATAATAGTCATAAATCTACAATCAATATTTAAATAGTGTTCAAAAATTGTGATTTTGGAGAAATATAATCACTTAGTTATTTTGATATTTAATATTAAGATTCATGAAAAACCGGCAGTATTTACATACGTATAAGTACACACGGCAATGAATTTATTGTGTTTATCAACATATATATATATATATATATATATATATATATATATATATATATATATATATATATATATATATATATATATATATATATGCAACTTGATATTATAATTTATTTGACAAAATTGAAATCTGTCGCATCACCAGAATATATATTTCTTGGATATATTTACAACCTAAAAACGAAACAAATGATTGATGCAATAGCGTAATAATTATATAAGTGTGAAAGAGATGTCCGCAACCACAACAGCTTCCGCATTATTTGACCTAGTGTTGCCACTTTGGGCTTTACCAATCGTACGAGTTAGACGAAGACAGAACGCCTCGTATAAACGAAGGGGCATCATAGCCTGGACAACAAATCTCTACTTATTTATTTATCTTTGAGAGATATCAAATCTGCTCACCGATTTTTCACGTTCCCACATTTTTCGTTTCAAATCTTACAGTGATATATTTTCAGGACTATCTGTAAGAGGTTAAAAATATTTATGTGGTTTTATTCTTCACGAAGCTTAAAGAAATTATTTGTTACCCACTTATTGTCCGTTTTCAATATATTGATATATATATATATATATATGTGTGTGTGTGTGTGTGTGTGTGTGTGTGTGTGAGCGTGTGCGTGTGCGTGTGGGTGTGTGTTACATTTATTTGAGATTCATATGGGTACCCGTTACACTATGTGCTGTAGAAAATTAAAAATCGTAAGCAATACTTTTCAAATTCAAAAACTTACTTATTTACAGTTCAAACTACATTATCAAACTAAAAACTAATGCTAACAACCAATAAGTAGATATATCGGTTAATTAATTTTTATAATGTGAACATATTTTTATATTTTACGCGTTGGCAAATAAATCTTTACATTACATATTTTAATATGACTTTAATTGAAGAGCTTTGTGTTATTATTCTTATACATATTTCATAACTAGTATCTTATTTTTACAGAAAGAATATTTCGGATTTATGTAAAGTTAAATTATAAATTATGTTTCGTTTCATATTAAATACTAATAAAACTATGTAATCGTATATGTATGAACTAAGATTATATTAAAAATTTCACATTAATTTGTTCACATAGACATTTGAAATGTTTATGTAATATATATTTACGGAAACATTGAACCTGTGAGAATATTTCGACAAGAAATTTTGCAGGTAATATAAGAAAGAAATAAAAATTATTGTAAAAAGAGCTTTATGTGCAGTAAAATAATAAAGATATCCACAGAAATTAGTTTAAAATTGCGAGTATTCTCTAAAGATATATCACATTTGAAACACACAGACGTTGTTACCTGATATTTACAATAATAATTTTACTATAGGCAATCATTCTAGATCGTGCGATACTAATTTTAACGCTATAAAAGTAAAATACCAAGTAACAATTATTACAACGACACAATATTATTTATAGTAGATCCAACGACGATGAAAATAAGATGTAAACAATGATAAGACACTTAAGAAATATAAAGTTAAAAAATAAATAAGGATATAAACTTATTCGTTTAATTATTTTTTTAATTATGTGCATGCTCAAATTGAATGCCTCGTGGTAAAACAGCCATTAGGAACATACCTTTCCCAACAACAATATTTCTCAGTAATTCTCACGGAACCCTAAACTATATCGAATATTTGTTTACTCGTTTTCAGTCGTCTTCATTCTTAATTTTATTAAATTTGGTTAAATTAAGAGGGTTCATATTAATTCTCACGAAACCCTAATAATGTATGGAATATACCTTTACTCGTTTTCAGTTGTTTCCATTCTGCATTACCATACTTTTCTTGTAATTGGTTAAACTATAAGGGTTTTTAGTAATTCTCAAGAAACCTTAAAGGAGAATCAAACTCTTGATATTTTTTATTGACCTTTTATTGACGATTGCAACAAAATTATCCCATTTTTAAAATTTTCTATACTTCACGAAGGAACCCTAAATGTGTATCGTTGTTATAATTTATATAAAAAGACATGAAAATAATCTTAGGTGTTGAATGATTGAAGAATCATCACACATCATCGTATTTGTGAACGTCAAACGAAATTATTTTTACATAGTTTTGACCATATTGATAAATAAACATAAAATTGTCAGGTGACTAGCAATACAGTAACCTGGTCAAATATTTTTTTCAACGAATTTGTCGTAAGCTAAAAGAGCGTGACCCATTCGTAAAGCCACTCCTTTCTAAAAATCGCCAATTGAAGTAGATAATCACGGACATGTGTGTATTTGTGTTTAATAGCACAGAACCAAAAAGTCTGAAAAGCAAATAAAATTGTGGCGTATTATTCTAATTATATCATAATTTTAGAATAAATTGTGCTCTTATATGTGAAACTTAGAAATAGCTTTCCGTAAAACTGAGTTTGTTTGACCGCAATTTAGAATTTGGGACAAAATTTAACATTTTTCTGTAATATAGCCGAACAGCGCCATCTCTCGACACTTCAGCTTCTTGTAATCGTTTTAAATTACCATAACCCATAGATATGCAACAAAAATTTGATCGGATCGAAGCAAGTTCATCGGAAATGCTAGAAAATTAATAGACAATCTTAATAATAGTGGTAATAAAAGGGTTTGATTTACTTAAGCAGTAAACAACAATAAACATTTATTTGGATGTTTTCTTTTCATTGAGATGATATTTGACATGTCCCAGCTTGCAAATCGCTTGAATGGCATACATCTGCAGCATGAAAAAGCTGCAAATATCCGATTCTTCAAGTCTCTTTAATATTTCCATTTATCTCATTTCATATATGGAATCAGTGTGGTCATTAATTTTTGGTTACTTTAACATACCTTCACGTTAGTCGCTGTAGAGCGACTAACGTGAAGTTATGCCACACTAAGATAGGGTAGTCCATCTCAGTGTGGCATATACACAAACCAAAGGTACTTTGCATACTACACAAATCTACCTACACCAAAATGTTATTCTTTTTTTTTCAGGATATAGACCGCCATCGCAGCCTATGCTAATTTGCGACTCCAAAGAAGTTACCATTGTGTTGCTGGCTTCCTTAATATGAATAGGATATTAAGGAGTGACCTTTGTATGAAAAGGGGCGACGGAAAGTGGTTGTGAGATTACGGAAGGGGAGTGCGCCACCGGAAGTCTCACTCACTTGATGAAATGAAACTACGAAAATTGTTACATGAGAGTGTAATATTGCACCGGTTGAATCGGCCCATTTACGTGTTGCGGCTAAATTGAGCGTACAACATTCCTCTACTACAATAAATTCCGCTAAATTAGGGAATTTAACATTAAAATAAACCACGCTGTATAGACAAAGTCGATGATCAAATATGGAGGAATGAGAAATTCTTATATTCCTTATCGGTTAATCGATTCATTGAATTTTATAAAGATGCCCAAATGCAGTAACAAGTTTTTCATATCGCCTGCATTGAAAATGCCTAATTTCATGCCTGTTGAGCCGACAGAAACTAGTCAATTTCAGACCAATGCGACCGTCGCCGGGCAGCAATTGATCATTTTCTGCCCGCTGAACGAAGTTGCAGATTTATTTTTAATCCTCTCAGAGTATCTTTTGTTTATTTCATGCCCTTATAATTGTCATTCTAACCGTCGAAATCGAAAGTTCTTGAATTGTAATTTTTGTTTTCCTCAATAAATTTACGTAATAAAATGGTATTATCGCTGTTTGTCTGAAATAATCTAGTTCTCGTCGGCTCCAGACAATGAAACTAGCATTTTCAATACAGTTGATATGAAAAATATAGTGTGTGACGCGGGATGAAACACGATTTCAGACCGAGTGATGTCAGCCCTTGCTTCGCTCGGGCAGCCAACTTCACTCTGGTCTGAAATCGTTTTGTTTCATCCCGCGTCACACAACATACTATTATTGCACATTACAATGTACGTATTTATTGTTAAAACCTTTTAGAATTGCAATTGATGAAACACCTTAATAATTATTTATAATAAAGAAATGATAGTTTGTTACTATATATTCATACTTTTTTGAGTATTTATTTATTTATTATATTCTATTTATTACTTCGAAACTAGTCAACACTAAGTATAAATTTATGTTCAAAAATTTAGGTCTCCAAAAATGCCTTCCAATATACCTACCCAATGTTAGTACGCACATATACCTAACAATTAACTTAAATCTGCCTATATAAAGAAACAAGTAATTCATTGCCGTGTTAATTTTCTAGACATGAATGCTGTTATTTTAAATTTTTCCTATCCTACTAATGTTACAAATGTGAAAATTTGTTTGTAATGTAACAAACATCCAAATGCTTGGATGTTTGTTATTCGATCAACGGTTACTCCGTTTACTGTTAACAGAATTAGCAGTAACTTTATATTAATATATTATAGCTTATACATCAGAATAACATATAGGCTACAATTTGTAAAGATACTAAATTTTGTCCACGGTTTCCCTTGCTTGCTCTTAGAACGAATTCTTTACTCATGCCGATTGGTCTATGGTAAGAACAATGTTTAAGAAAGTTTCAAGTTCAACATCGATTCGAAGTAGAAAACGCAAACAGGACCGTGACTAGGATCAAAAGCGTAAGGAAATCGTTTTCATTTTAATAAAATTAACGGTAATTTTACTAAAATTAGCGGTGTAATAATATGAGTTCTTCTGGTATGTAATCGAGAATGTGACTAAGATCGGAATAATCTTACTAAAGCTAACGATCGATAAAAAAGCTAAAAAAATTGTCGTACGTCCACGCGGACGGAGTCGCGGTGACTTATGCATTTGACCAGAAGCGGAATCAAGATCGAGACCAGGATCGGAATCCAAAGCGGAGCCAGGACTGAAATCGAAAGGAGGAGGAACATCCAAATCTTGGTTGGCAGCGTAATCGGATGATAAAAAAGAAGAATTGAGTCGATGTTCACGCTGACGGAGCTGTGGAAAAAACGTGAAGAAAGTCAGTTTATAAATAACAATATGTAAACGAAAACATGACAACAAAAAGTTGGAGGCGCCGGGTATCGATCCCGGTACCTCTCGCATGCTAAGCGAGCGCTCTACCATCTGAGCTACGCCCCCTGACAATTAGCTTTCACAAATATTAATATAGTTTCATATTTAAATATTTACATTCTTCAAAATATATTTTTATAAATAAAATTGTCAATCATCATCATCTACGTCACGTAGATACGTCACCTTCGACCAATCGTATAACATAATTATGTATAAATAATACATTTTATTTTATTAACTTGAAAAAAATATGTATCAAATATTATAAAAATGTATTTTTCTAATCCTAACTAACCCTTTATAAATACATAATAAAAGTATTGACATTTTTGTAAAAATGTTTGTTACATTTATTAAATAAACGCCATCTATGACATCATTATAAAAATGAATGAAATTTAAAGATGCTACTCACTACTAGATGGAAAGCAATTTATAATGAAAAAAACTAAAATAATTTTTTATACATCTAAAATAATAATAAACTATTACTTAAATCATAAACTGTTTAAGAACATTTTAAATTTTATATCACTCATAAGAATTTACTTATTTAACACTCTTTAATATATATGCATTTATATATTCCACACATTCAATTACCAGTTGGAGTGATAGCCTATATTATAGACACGATCCCTACTGCATTTCTCTCTTCAATACTCATAAAATAGCAAGGATTTTGGAAGAAAAAAAACTAGTCTGCTACGAAGAGAACTCTTGTAGAAAAGTTGTAAAACAATTTAGAGGTGCCCTATATTATCAAAATAAGTCCGAACACATACACATATCTTCCATTAGAATGGAAATAAACAATACAATTTTAATATAAGAAATCTTAGCATCATAGATTAGACATGCTATTCTGATTCGCAGACCGGCCGGGAGTGTCTCTCGCGTCTGTCGGGGCGGACGTCAAAGCGGACGGCCGGCGGACGATTTCCCGTTCCAGAACACAGCGATATTTAATTCGGTATCCGGCACGGAGGGCGTCCCGCCGTTTGATCGTCGCCATTTGGCGGGCCGTGAAATATTCGCACTTTGATGTCGCTAACGCCGTCGCCGTCGCGGCGCCTCGTGACGCGCCGGCCGTTTGCCGCCGCGGTTAAGCGTTGAAGTGAATTAGCAACGTATTGTAACTGTTTAAAACGCGTCGCCCTTCGCGTAGTATGAATCTTCTGAGTGTTGATTTCACGAAAAAAATTGGCTATCGAATAGTGCGTTATTGCGAACAATAGTAATATTCCATTTAAAACGATGAAAAGCTGGCAATCATATGAACATACTTAATGAATTATTTGTTATCTTTAAACGACTTCAAAATTAAAAAGGCGCAGGTTTTCAATTCGACTGTATTTTGACGTGACAACGTCTTAAATTAGGTTGCGGCTGGGAGTCACTTATGAAAAAGTGTAACGCTCGGTAACGTAACGATGAGTCACCGAACGAGAGAGAGGCCCGCCGAATGCCTTGCGTCTCTCTCCCACTCAACTATGATCGGTCTGCCGCGCGCGCAGCACTAGAGAATTAGTGCATAGCTTGCAAATGTATTGCAAGTTATTGTATGTATATTTGTATATAAATACGTATGTATGTGTAAAGGTAAAAATAAAATTTTGTTAATATGAAATTCAGTGCGAGATTCTTTGTATAAATTAATGTTTTAAATATAATTCTTTGTATAAATAAATGTTTTAAATTGTTACTATTATTTCATCCTTCTTCCTACTATACGAATGAATATTCACATTAAAATGATTTTACCATTCAAAGTCGTTGTCACGTAAAACTTTCGCCCGTATACCGACTTTACAGGCAACCAAATTTTTTTTATGTTTGTTACCTCAGAACTTTTAACTGGATAAACCGATTTTGATATTTATTTTTTTATTTAAAAGCTGGCGCTTTCCGTATGATCCCATTTCAATTTGGTTGAGTTCTGACAATAGCATCCATGAGAAAATCATATCTTAAATTTGCGTTAAGTATGTGCGCGACAAATGGACGAATAACTCAATATCACGCCAACCGGTTTCAATGATTCTTTTTTTATTGGAAAGGATGTACTTCAAGGGTAATTTGATGAGTTTGGTTAGGTTCTTATTATGGATTCCATAATGGAACTCTTCAATTCTTAAGAGCAAATTAACAATACTCGACCGAATCTTTTATAGGCTATCCGGATATTTGAATCACCTACCAAGACGTCGTTATGGTCAAGTAATTGTCGTACTGGAATATGATGATCAATGGTACTCCTTAACGGCTTACGGTAAGGGTGCGATCTATGAGCAATACATTTATTAGGTCTACCCATATTCAAACAAATTAGTTAGTGTACTTCAGATTCACTAAAAATCAAAAAATAAACAAAAAAAAAACCACTTCAAAAAAACCTATTCCAAACAAATTAACATGCACTAATAGGTAAAAAAAATATTGCATGTTCTACAACTTAATAATCAATTTACTTTTTCGATTTATGTGTTTACTATGCAAGAAGGTAGATAGATCGACGGTTAAGATAAATGAAAAACTAACACTCGCTTTGGTGTTCGATATCCGTCAATCTTTTCGTATCAACATTCAACTCTTTGGATGAGGATTCGTAGTGGAAAAACCGATTCGAGGGTCAGTGGTGGGTTGTATGTTGCATGTTACTACTGCGTGTCGTGTACAACAGAAAACCTTTTTTTCTTACGAAATACTAGCTTTCCGCCAGCGGCTTTGCCCACGTGGACATAGAATGTACACCTTCATCTTGTATATGGAAAAACTTTGCTGCTAATGCCAATTTCGTTCCCGCTTTCAGTTTTGTTTCGGGTACTGATCTTGATGTCGATCCCGCTCACGCTCTTGATTCTAATCCTGATCCCATACTCGGTATCGAACCCGATCCCGTTCTCAATTTCGGCCCCGGCCCTAGTTCTCGATCCCGCTCACGCTCTTGATTTTAATCCTGATCCGACACTCGGTATCGAACCCGATCCCGTTCTCAACTTCGGCCCCGGCCCTGGTTCTCGATCCCGCTCACGCTCTTGATTTTAATCCTGATCCGACACTCGGTATCGAACCCAATCCCGTTCTCAACTTCGGCCCCGACCCTGGTTCTCGATCCCGCTCACGCTCCTGATTTTAATCCTGATCCGACACTCGGTATCGAACCTGATCCCGTTCTCAACTTCGGCCCCGGTCCTGGTTCTCGATCCCGCTTCCCGTTCCGCTTTCATCCGACGCCACGCTCGGTTCCAATTTGTTCAAAACTAGTAGAAATGCTAGTGTCGAAATAAAATATACAGAATAAAATGTACAAGATTTACCTTTATATAAATTCAAAAGCATTTTTTAAAAAAACATTCAGTAAAATAAGGTTTTATACAAATTCTGAATATTTAGAAGATCCGCAGGTATAAACGGCTCGACTTCTTAGCGAGCTGTTCCATTTTGTATTTATTTTAGCTACCTGTGATAAGCTTAGAAAAAATCTACCCTTAAATTTTTATTCGTTATTTTTGAGGAAAAACTGCCTTCCAAACCAGAGATAAGGTGTAAATTCACAGAAAAGTATGAGGTATTTCAAACGATGTTTTATAACCTATGAAACATAGATATTATGAATTTTAATTTGAATACAAATTACACTACATTACTTTGTTATAGTTTAGCTTTCTATGTGCTAAAGAATCTTTATACAACCCTACTACCTCCCTGAGTATAACTTTTAAATAACGAAATAAAACCTACATCTAGTCCAAGCCATGCTTTGTCTGCTCGTGAAAACCACATTAAAATTGATTCAATAATTCCAGAGATGTGTGCGAATTGACAGACAGACAGAAGGACAAAAAATTTTGTAAATCATTGTTTTTTCTTATATCACCTTTCTTTCTCTTATCGACCCCTCTCAATTCGTCATACATACCTTGAATGTACACGCACACCGGTTGCTACTGTTTTACTATAAGTATAAAATACATTAGACAAAAAGTGCAATGCTAAAAAGAAAAGCCAACATCACGCGGTGTTCCCAGGCGGTCACCCATCCAAGTACTGACCGCGCCCGACGCTGCTTAACTTCGGTGATCGGACGAGAACCGGTGTATTCAGCGTGGTATGGACGTTGGCCATAGACAATTTAAATAGTACGACTACGAGGAGCTTTAAAAATGTTAATTAGTGTGAAATATCATCTTAGACACTTTTTAATTTAACTCCCATTCATTATGGTCAACGTATAATAACGAAGTTAGTTCCAATGAAATGAATCCATTATCTCACCTTATATTTATTTCTTTCGGTATTGCTAAGCTAAATACCTACCTAAAGTTAGGTACAAATAAGATCGATTTTTAACAACCGTCAAACTTGGCCACGCGCGCAAAAGTTTTTCGATTGCCAAAAATGAATTGTTTTGAGCTAGGTTATTCGTTTTGATTATGTACATACCTCATTATTAGGCTTTTAGATACAAAAAGTTTCCACAGAATCGGGCCAGTAATTTTTGCGTGACATTCGAAGAAACAAAGTAACAAACAGAAATAAAACTAAAACTGAGGGACAATTAGGCTTAAATATTATAACTTTTTTTTTTAATAGCTTCAATATACAGACACACTTCTCCTACAATTCTGTAATGGTTTAAATGCAGTGGTGCCGAGTTTAACCCTTAAAAGTGTATATCTATGTCGTATCGTTTGGATTGCAAATCTCCGGATATCGAGGGCAACAGTATTTTTTTGCATATTTTCAGAGATAAGCCAAAAACTAATGCGACTAGCGAAATATATTTTGTGTCGCTAAAGCATGCCTTTTCAAATAATATCTCAAACTTTGATGTAACTCATACTTTGACGTTAGTCGATAATTGATTCATACTTTGATGTCGTGGCGCTATTCGCAACATATCTGCCCTACGACAAATATAAATTTCTCAGTAAACACAAGATTGACTTCGAAAAACAAATTGAATTAATGGCAAAGTCTAGAGAAAATCTTTAGAAATTATCATTCTGTCAATTAGTTATCCTCGATAGAAAAAAATTTTAAAAATACCGCGTTTTGAATAAGAAAATCCGAAAATATGTCCGAGTTCTCGCGAATTGAGTATTCATAGACATGATTTTCTATTTTCATTATCGAATGTAAAGAGGATATTTTAATTGTTCAACGCAAATTATTATGGTTCCATACCCAATAAAATGTAGTTTAAAAAAAAAAACTAAAAAACACGCATTAATGATAAATCTAAGTAAAAAATAATTGTTAATATAGGAATAAAATAATGAACGAAAAATAATAGTATTAGCGCTCGTTCAGACACGGCGGGAACCGCGCGATTATAGAATCGCATGGAAATCGCGCGGGTCTTATTTATATGAGTTAGTTAGTATCGTTCAGACATAACCGCGCGGTTAATCAAGCCGCGCGGTTACCGCAACCCAACCGCCAGAAAATAGAATCGCGCTGCTCCCGCGCGTTTCTATTACTATGGAGTCTTTACTTCGCGTTCAGATGCGTTGCGGATACCGCGCGCTGAGCACGTCACTGTTCTTGAGTTCGCCATGGATCGTTTCGACACTGAACTATTTATTGATGAGGTGGAGAAGAGACCTGCAATATGGGACATTCAGTGTGATGATTACTCAAATAAAATTATCAAGAACCGAGCTTGGCAAGAGTTGGTGGAGATATTTGGAAATTGCGAAGACACGGTGGAAAAAAAGAATATTTTAAGTAAGTAGGTTTATTCACCAAAAAATAATTGACAGAATTATGTTATAATTATTGTTATGAAGCGTATATTATACTCTCCGTATACTTTAGGTACTTAAATAAATATAAACAAACTTCGGCTGCTTTATGCAGACATTTCGAGCATTTTTCAAATGAAGGTCACAACGGTATTACCATATTTCGTTTGTTTACATTTAGTTATGTACCTAAACATTACAAGTACGGTATGTTAGTTGCAGCTATATCTTTGTGTCTTGCCATGGAACACGCCCATCGTTCACAAAGTAATGAGCGAATTTATCTCTGATATTCAAAGATGACGGTGTCCCTCTTCCCGCATGCAAGGTATTGAGATTAGTCATGGGTGCATTATATAAAGTATCTTTAAATTTTAGACCATCTCTAGTCCGCACATAGTTATGTAGAACACAAGAAGCTTTTATTATATCTTCGGCAAAATCTATGTTTACATTTATAGGCCTATGAAAGATGCGCCATTTGCTCGCCAAAATACCAAAAGTGCACTCAATATTACGTCGGGCTCTCGATAACCTATAGTTAAAAATCCTTTTTCATATGGTAAACATTTGCCTGAATATGGGCGCATTAAATTTTCTGCTAAGCCGAAGGCTTCATCTCCAACTATAACATAAGGCATTGGTGTTAGGTCTACATTAGATATTGGTTTAGGTGTTGGTATGTTTAATGATTTTTCTGTCAGGCGTTTATAAAACCGAATTTTTAAATATAGCAGAATCACTGCTTTGCCATAAGCCCCAATATCAACATAAGTAAAGCAATAGTTGGGTCGCAAAGTGCTAAGAGCACTATGGAAAAGTAATGTTTATAGTTATGATACAAAGAACCCGAATCAACAGGCTTTATAACTCGGATATGCTTGCCGTCTATAGCACCAATGCAATTTGGAAAATTTGCATATCTCTCAAAGTCTCGTGCTATTGTCTTCCAGATATCTTCAGTCGCTTCGGGCATGACTATGTTTACCAACTTATTCCACAATGATTTACATACTTCGCGGACAATTCCAGTAATCGTCGATTTTCCTAGGCGATAATTGTAGCTTAGTTCTCCAAATGAACAACCCGTACCAAGATATCTGAAACAAGAATATTATTAATAATGTTATTATTTTAGGTACACAACTCCAAAAAATGGAAAAACATACGAGATTGCTACAATAAAGAATACAAAAAGAAAAACAACTCCTTCTGGTTCAGGTGCTCGTAAAGGAGCCCGATATATGTATTTTCAAGATTATCTTTCCTGCAGAATTGTGTAAGTAATAAAGACACTACAACTAATATTGAAGAACAGAATGAAAGGCAAAGTGAGGAGACAAGTGAACTAAACGCCAATGCAACCGAAGCCACTGAAATACGTCCCCTAAACGTAAGAAAACACAAGTGCCAGAAGAAAAATAGCTGTTTTAATAGAAAAAGTATCGAGTCACGAAAACATTTTCAGAATGAACTTCAAGAAAATAGTATTACCAAACAAGATGACGACAAACTCTTTGTTTGTCGTTATATAAAGAACTCATAAAAGTACCAGAAAATAGGCGTTTAGCAACCAAAATTGAATTACTTCAAGTGATACAAAAAGGACAAAGCTTACCACCCCCTGTTCGCTACAATACTCAGCAGATGACACCTACGTATTGGCAAGGACAACAGTATACAAGCCCGCAAGGATATTTTACTACATCTGGATCATCTCCTCCTGTTCCGGCACCGTCACCATCGCAATTTAGTTCTGGCTCTCAGTCCTCTACAGTTATAGAAAATATTTATGCTGATTTTGAAGAACAATAAAATAAATAAATAAATAAAAAAAAAATAAATAAATAAATAAATTAATAAACAATAAATAAATCTTACCTTAAAGTTATTACGAGTTTCTCTTCCGGTGACACGCTTGGCCTCAAATGCGTTTCAGAGCATGAAATATCTTGCCTGATCAGTTCAATTAGTTCATCAAAAGATTTTATTGACATTCTCAAATAGTCAAAAAATTTGTCATCATACATTCTTAATTTGGGATATAATGTTACGAACTGACCATGTACTAGTCGGTCACGTAATATTGGATGCACCCAATACCGCCTTTTTCTTTTCTTTTTTTTGAGGAGCAACCACAGTAAACACACTTCTTCGTCGACCTCCATTTTGAAACTGACGCTAACCCGCACGAAATCGCATACTAACCGCGCGTGTCTGAATAGCTTCACAATTTTGCGGTTTGAAACCGCGCGATTCGTAAACGCACGATTCCCGCATGTCTGAACGCAGGCTTATTGTTAAAAAAACGTGGGGCGTTTTGTGCTTTATCTTTCGTACCATTTTTGCACTAATCGTACGGTTCGAATATTGTCAAGAACTCATTTATCGAGCACTACGCCCTTTTTTACAATAATACAAATATTTTTGGTTCATTATTTTATTCCTACATTAAAAAATTATTTTCACTTAGTTCGATTTACCATTAAAGCGTGTTTTTTTAGTTTTTTAAACTATATTGTATTTTCTAAATTTTTAATCTCACAACGATATCAGTAGTATTTATAACCAAGAGTCTAGATTTTAGAATATCTTACGTGTGGCAACGAATTTAAGTTCATATCATTCATGTCTCAGTAACCTTTCTATTTAACCTAACGCATCACTATTACAGTACAACGCAAGAAACTTTGCCACTGTGAAGTTCGTCACGAAAACGTCGCAATGGCGTAAAATAAGAACGCGGCGGAGAAGGAGGAAGTGTCGAAGGAGCGTAACACCAGAGTACTGTATCATTCCTATTTTTTTAATGTAATTTCGAAATTTCGATTTTTTTTTTTTAACAATTATTATAATTTATTATTTTTAATGTTTCAAGTAACTAAAATTTTCTTTTAAATTTTCAGTTTCTAGTTTACAAAATGTCAGAAATGAATTTAAAATTTTCAAAAATTTCAAAATTTTATTTTTCAGAATATGAAATTATTGTATTACCATCGGTTCTTGATAAATCAATAAAGTTCAAATGAAATCTGACCGTTAAAAGTGGGTCAAAATCAAGTCCAAAGGAGTTGGTTACAAATAAACAAACATACATATAGGTAAAGCTAATAATAGCGTGTTAAAAAGTGTAACAAAAACGTATTATATTTTTTTTTTCACTTAACTTACCTTGCATTCTGCGTAGATGTCGCGTAGGATGAAGGAAAGAAATATTTTTTATTCAACATGTTTACACACTCTCATTAAAAGTCAAACAACTTTGTTTGTCTACCACGAATTCGGAAATATAAAAAAGATTTATCTTTCTCTCATATCATATACACAAACAGATCACATTATATCGTATTTTGAGAGGGGGTGCGCCCTGCTGCTAAGGCCACGCCTTCCATTGTCAAAATAATATTTTTAAGGTGTATTTTGCAACTAAAAATAAAAAAAAAACCTGAAATCAGAACCGCGCATTCGATAGAGCAAAAGTGCTTTTTATAACCAAGACGAATATCAAATCAGGGCAAACGTACAGACAAATAGAAATAGTGATTGGTTTTTTTGGCCTATTTATTATTTAGGAGCAAACGTTTCCGGACTTTTTTTTTATCAATCCGACCGAGCTAAAGAAAGTTACGTCATGCGATTCTCCACCAAGACAACAGAAAAGGAGGTAGGTAGCCGATGAGTAAATGTCAACGCGTCGCCAAAATATCGGCGTGACGGTTTTCCGCGCCGGATAAGACGCGAACGGGGAATGGGACTAGCACGCGGGAGGGCGGCCGCGGCGGGTTGGGCGGATGCGAACAAAGCTCACACCACTCTGAAAAAAATAATAGAATATGTTGTTAAAATTTTGTTATAACTTTGATAAATATACTATATCGAATTGGGAAATTAATATTCCCTAAAAAAAAACGGTAATTCTTAAGTTCACATTTAGAAAAATTCTCAAATTTTATATCAGCTGAAACAAAATTATTAACCTGGTTCTTACTGCAAATGTTTATTTTAGAAAAAGGGATGTTAACGTACATCCATAGCGTTTAAACGGCAACGTGCCTCTTCAGGCCTAATATGAGTTTTATACTAAGTCACGTTTACTTTCAACCGTATCTCTTTGTGAAATGAAAAACCGATCACGAAAAAGGGTAAAAAAAAATATTCGTTTTGAAAGCCAATGACAGGAAAATATGCGCTTAAGAGAGTACAAGACATTGTCATCGATGCGAGTCACACGAGAATGATAAATAAACGTTGAAGGGTTTGTAATATTTTTTTTGTATGAAAAAGCACCCATCAACACATGATACCTACTATTGAGCTTTTTGTAAATTATTGTGGATTTGTATATATTAATCTATATATTATTTTATTAGCTTCCCCCACTTACATAATACAAAAACATAAAGACATATTTCGAATATTGTCATATACCTGTCCTGTGAAATAAACATATTTAGAATTTGAAATTCAAGTCATTAACTAAATAAACATATAAAAAAGATAGAATAAATCATCTATAGAGATAATATTGCTCACAATTGTGTACAGAAGTGGAACATAATCTTAAACACTGCCACCTGTCGATGAGTCTCTAAAATAACAATAATTTGTATCTAAACACAAAAAAATATTTGTGAATACAATAAATTCAATATGCATTGAATCAAAATAATAATTAAAGTATTCGTGTTTAAAGTACATTATTTTGTATCATGTACGTTTTTTTATGTTTTTACAAATAATTTACAATTTTTCCGTTCAGTTTTAAGAATCACCCACTCGTAACGATTTGGCGCTTCAATCTCGGCAAGCATTCCGCAGACGCGCAGAGCCCGAACAGTTACGCGGTTTTCGCATTCGCTGCGTCTCCGTTTACTAGGAGCACAGCATGGCGTGACAGTTACGACACGGTTCCTTATTTTTTTTTCTTATTCATTTTATTCTCGATCCTGCTTCTAGTCAGATTATTTTTGGTTAGAGATTTTCATATTTTTCTTTGTAATCATATATTTTTAAACTAAAAGTTATAGTTTGTATTTATTATAACAACTTTTTATACATATACGTAATAATAAGGATTAATTTATCCTTAAAATTCTGTAATTGATGACACGTCGTCACTATGGTAAAATTACAATCGTTGTTCTCAATAGAACTGTCATACAGCCGAAAGAGCTCTTGTAAGCGTCACACATATTCTCACCTCTTTAAATGTGTTCATTTACCATTCACTACGAACGTCTTTTAAATCTTGATTATTTTCTTAAACGCCTAGCTCTTTGTATAAGTAGCAATAACAATAACTTGTCCAAATCGATTCTGACATTTTCGTTATTTTTCAATTTCAATTGGAAACCGTGCAAAGGTAATTTAATGCCTCATTGAAGGCGAATATACATCAAACCTCTTTTTTAAAATAGATATCTCAGAAAAACAAATATGAAAATAATGACGTCTTTTCTAATTAGACAAAAACAAGCAATCTGGTTCCTGGAAACTGTTTTTTTTTTTTTAATAAAAATTCATTTTAACAATAAATAATCATTGTCTTAAACACTTTTATCACTAAACAATCGGATAACTATTTTTATTTTGATAGTAATCATAACTATAACAATAGCAACAAAATAAATAACAGCATGGTATAGGCGCTACCATAGACAAATTAATTTTCTTGTCTTATAAGGGTAAAGCTTTGGCATGTTGATTTCTAGAACTTTAATCATATATTCTGCGTCCATTGTTGTTATGGTACGTACCTACACGAATAAAAAATAATAATACAGATTAGTTATTATATAAAAGATAATTATTTAGGAATGTTATATGTACATGAATATAAATTATTTATACAATGAATATGAATATTTTATACACTTTAAAGGAAATTTTTCGGATCTTAATAATACTTACTATAATCTAGAAAGAGTACATTTTTTAAAACAATTCATTGACAAATAATTGATTACAAAGTCTGAAGTTGCGTGGTCACTGATTCATAACAATGGCGGGCGTCATTCTTGTGGGCGTCGACCTGCTTTTTCTTCTTTTTTTCTAAATTGGAGAATAAATGTTTTTTAGGAGATTTGAATTCGTAACGTAGATGATTTTTCAATATTTTCCTTAAAGTTTCCCTACAGCCTTTGAAATTCATTTGCTCCTTTGCGGCAGCTAGTATTTTGTTCAGCGAAGGCTCTTCTTTTTGCTCTCTATACATACTGTGTATGATATCGAGGAGCGTGTTCTGTTCTGAACTGTCCAGCACTATGACGGTGCGCGGTTTGCGCGGCTTCTTCATCGCCCCTATTTCTGTACGAGTAGACTTCGCCACGTTGCCCTCCTTCTTTATTCTGCGCACGGTGCTTATGGAGAAGCCCGTAGCCGCGGACGCCCTCTCTATCACGGCCTCGACGGGATAAGAATAACCTCGGCTCGCTTTCTCCAATTCGAAGAACTGTATCACGTTGTATATAACTTGTCGTGCCTGATTGTTAACGACGACTCTCTTTGTTTTACGTTCTTTCGATTTTTTTTCATTCATTTCGATTTAAAAAAATGTATGAAATAATCGGGTCGGACTCGACGGTCATAGAGAATACGTGTATATCGACAGTCTGTAGCTGCACTACTGCTGAGCGACGCAGTGGCGAAGGGCGACCCCGTCCCCCGCCGAATCGCGCTGATCGGGCTGTTTAGAGCTAGCGGCGGCCGCTTCTACGCAGTGTGAATAACGCTTCGTTAGAGATGCGTGCCTGGTAACAAAGGTTTACAAACGGCACCACAGCGCCAAATTGTTGGCGGCGACGGTTGGTTTTTTTAATTAAAAATTACTACTTACTTGGCCGGCCGCGCATGTCGTGAGAAAAGATCACCATCACTAATAAATAATATTTAATCCGGAAATTAGAGTGTAAACAATTTAGAACATTACTTGAAAATACAATTTACTTTATATAAATAAATATTTATGACTTAGTAACATCTACCACTTACTACAATCAAATATTTACTATTACTAAAAAAAAAATAGAAAGAGGATTTACAAAATCAATCCATAGATATGGACAATATTTATTTTCCGGAAATAAATATTGTAATAGCACGTTTTTATATTTATATTTTTCAGTAAATAATAATAATAATAGTTGTCCATAAAGAAATTACTTGCTCTTTTTAATTCGACTGTATTATTCAAAATCTGATTATTCTTCCAGAACAAATTAAATAGATGACACTATTGTGAAACCCCTCACTTACTGTAAACCTAATGCATAAGCTTTGAAACCAGAAGGGATGCATCGACGGAGGAAATAGAAATAAATACATCAACACCGCTAAAAAATTACAAATATTATAAACCTTTTAAACGTAACGCAGTGATGTTATTAACATCTTCAATTTTAAATTGTTAAAATATGTATTGTCAAATTGTTTGCTGTATGTAATATTTAATCTGAACATGCTCTTAATGATTTCTTAATGAGTGCCATTCTTCATTTATAATATAAGATTTAAATTCTTACAACTTACGTTTCGAGATTATTGAAAAGGCTTTATTATAGTCACTCGGCTAATTTAACACAATTTTCGTGCTGCAAAAGCGAACTATTCGTATTGTTCATAATTTGAGATCAATCGTTATCTCTCGATAAAAATTGTAGGAAAATAATATCTTAATAATTTTATTGTAGAATCTCTACACATATACGAAAACCTGGTACATAAGCAAGAGAAATATAGAAATCGTTCCAAGAAATGAGCGACATCTATAACATTAACACTAGACATAAGAACGAATTTACTGCTCATAAAATCCAACTCAGAAAAATTAAGAAATCATTTAAGCAGCAATGTGTGCGCTTTTATAATAAGATCCCAGCGAATACTCAAAATTTACCATTTTATGAATTTAAAGGTTCCGTTAAAAGTAAATTATTTGGCAAGGGCTATTAATTATACCGTGTCTGAATATCTTAGTGAAAAAAAAGTCATGGGATTAAACAATTCGTCTCTCAGGTTGTTTCATGTTATTTCTAAGTGCTGTACTAATTTTATTCATTATTCAATATTTTTTGTCTAAGAGCAAAAAGCCTTTGAGGTTCTTGCATATTCTTCTCTAGATGAATCAGTATATTTTGGAATGACAGATAATATCGAAAACAATTCATTAATGACGCATTTAAAGTGTAATTCCTAAGGAAAAAAAAAAATTATTTAATTTGACTTGTGATTTGATTTATATGTCTTATCAGTTTGGCATCTACGGATATTTGCATCAAACACATTATATTATTTTAATTTGGAAAACTATCAATATTCACGTTTCTTATCATATGAGACATAAAGGTTTTTTCATTGAACGAAAGAAAATGGTAAGTACTTATTTTTCAAAATGATCTGTGAATAACTTTTTCATGCTTAATATAAAAAATTAAGATTAACAATTTTGACTTCAGTGTGGCCATCGGCAATGACGACGACAGCGACGACGACGACGACGACGAAACCTGCTCGACCCAACAAGTGACCATTGTCTCCATTGTACTAGGATAGCAGCTTTTGGAAGTATGTCGCAAAATTTAACCAGTTTTTTAATATAATTCCTAATCCAACCAACAGATGGCACTAAATTGGCTTATCAGTTTTTGTGTGAAATGAACCTCGGCGACTTCTCCGTAACCACGTTTTTAGTATGTGTAGGTTTAAATGAACCGCGTAATATTTTGCCTTATATTTTTTATCACCAAACTGTATCACCATATTATCTGGGACCCTTCATCTCAATAATTTTACTGTAATAATTTTTCATTAAATTTTTTTTCAGTGTTATTTAGTTATGTTAAATCCTAGCTTCCACTCACTGCTCCGCATGCGTGCGCATAGGAATGGAATAACATCGTAGTTTTATCTCAATTACAATCGCCGATAGGTGCTATTTCATCCCAAACTCACTTCCTCTCTGCCTCTTTTATTTAAGGTTAGTATAGTCTTGTAAAAGAAGTCGAATTGAACATGTTTTAATGTTAGGTATACAGATGGATTTATTTAACAACTCCCTACGGCGAAATCCTAAACTACGTTTTTAAATACTGGGAGTATAAAAAATTGTAGTAGTGGTGAATCTGAAGGACACAGCCACAATAGAATTTCTCTGATACTTGACGCATAGGCCACATAATCAATCAGCCTGTCGCTGTTAATTCATACATTGGAAAATGTGTATTGAAAATACTCTGCTTTATGCGCAGAAGCGCCATCTAATTGGAAGTAAATATTAGCAGATAGATTTGTCAGAATTCTAAAAATCGATACGACTAAGCAAATTTTTTTTCAAATTTTTGATAACAGGTGATTGATTCATCTCTTGAAGTGCTGATTAGAATTGATGCATTTATTCAAAAAAAAGTATGAATTGTGGTTTCACCAAGTACGGTGAAGAAAAAAATTACAACTATCCCACAACTTTTAATACAATTTAAATAAAGGGGGGTCGGTCGTCCGTCCCATTACGAAAGATAGCGGCGAGAGAGCGAGAAACGGCACCCGACTCTCGGTCCCCACAAGTTGATTATTGTATCAAATGTACTAGGACAGCAGGTGTGAAGCGCAATCGTATGATGTTCGTTCCAAATCAAGTTGAACAGAACTCCATGTTTTGTTAATAGATGGCGCTGACAATCGATTTTCTTATTAAACTATACCGTCGTTCGTTCTACAAACTTCTTGAATGGAATATTATCTTTTTTGTGGTTATTAGTGCATAGAAAGTACTTTATTTACTTGAGAACATTAAAGAAGAACATGTAAAAATTCTATCAACTATTATAATATATGAGACTTGTGGTGCACAACAAATTAGAATAGATGTTATAACGATTTGTCTATTAACTGAAGTTTAATAGTTCAATAATAATCTTGTCTAAACTGAATGTCTTATTTCATTTTGCACAAATTATTTGATATTTATCTATCAATTTGAATTTATTTTTGGGAAGAAGGGAATGGGATTCGAGTAAAGGGATTGAATGTTAGATTCATATTCAAATAGTAGGACTTATTTTCGATGTAAATACGATTGTTTAGAAATTAAAATAGAAGTTATCAAAAAAAAGGTTTGGTGCTATTCCCTATATAGATTAATTTAGAACGCATACCCGGATGCTGGACTTGGCTATGCCGCGTACATGGATAAACATCTGTGTGCGCACGGTAGCAAATTCAAATTCAAAATATCTTTAGTTCATGAAACGTAAACGACTATTATAAACAACATCATTATACTAATAAACTTACTTTCGCCGGTAGCTCCGCGGCGTGGAGACAGAGTGGACTCTTGTAATAATGACGTCACACGCCCCCAATAATCCCGATCGCGTTCCCGCTCTCGCCCCGTTCTGAATTCTAATTTCGGTACCGTTCTCTATTTCGATCCCAATTCCACCTGTGTTTGAATTCCGAGCACATGTGATATTTAAGTGTTTTTCATTTTTCACGCAAGAACTCTAAATATTTTTCGAAGTAAAAAGTACCTACTGTGTGGCTCAATAATCTCGACCACGTTCCAGTAAGTCATATCGAGATCGATTAAAACGCTCTGAGCTTAAACAACGCAGTTAGTTTGATATAACTGACGAACACTTCGGTTCTAATTGAATGTACACGATTTGCCAATCGTTCGAAAAGCAGTTTTTCCTCACTGGGAAAATACTGGAAATATAACAAGATCACTCCTTAATTATTTGAAAATTCCTGTAATAATAGGTATTTTAAAATAGTATGTATACATCAAATAAATTATGTTACATGCTGTCAATTGAGTATTCTCTGTTTGTCGAAAAGTAAAATTATTTTTTGAAGAAAAATCTGAGCTAACCAAAAAATAAATAAAAAGAGAATTTCGCTAGTAAGTTACGTATGAAATGGGTGTAAGGATAAGTGGAGTAGGGTGCTTATAATAGTGTAAAGAATGAGAGTTCTTTAAACAAATAAACACGTAATTTAAGTGTAGATCTTGTATAAGTAAGAACTTATTTTACATTGGATTTTTAAGTTAAAACTATATGAGGAAGCCAAAGACTGGTTTTGGGTTGAAAACAAAAGCGACAACGACGGCGGTGCCGCCGTTACCTGCTCGATCCGACAAGTGACGCTTATACTAGGGTATCAGATTTGCGAACAGATCGTGCGATGAGACGCGTTATATAATTTTTCCTCTTAGTAATAGATGGCAGTAACAGTTCGTCGCTTTTTAGGAATTAATAAAAAAAACAAGTCGCGATAGTGTGAGACACTAAATTAGGTTGGAACAAGTTCCTTTCACCGCCCTATATAATTATATTAAAGAACAAGCATAATAATATAAATTAACAACGTTTAATAATAAGATGTAAATGTAAAATACAATAACAAACTCAATGAACGAATGAAAATAAAATTGTAATTATTTTATTTATAATACAAAAATTAACATTTTGTTATATATTATTAAAACAAAAGCCAACGTCACGCGGTGTTCCCAGGCGGTCACCCATCCAAGTACTGACCGCGCCCGACGCTGCTTAACTTCGGTGATCGGACGAGAACCGGTGTATTCAGCGTGGTATGGACGTTGGCCATAGCGAATATAAAAATCATGAATATGAGGAGCTTTTGAAATGTTAACTAATAAAAATATATAATTTTTATTTTAAGAGTAATTCATCAAGCGATCTAAAATATTCGGTAAGAAACATAGATCCAAAAATATAAAATGCCCATAACACAATATTTAAAGCAAATACTAACATAAATTAATGAAATAAGCACAAAATAGAATAATGAATGGATATTTCACAATCTGAGTTTACATATAATTAATTGTCTTAAAAAAACTCAATTCAATACAGCGATAATATATTATTATGATGAAATATACGAAGCTTACCAACGATGGTCGATCAATACACTGATTTCCACTTAATAACAATCATTAGGTTTAGACCAATTTGCATTATCTATACTTCCTACTTTGACAACAATGTCAAGCCACGAAATATACTAATATACAAATTACTTAGATTAAGGTTCATACTGCGCATACCTTCTAACTAGTTTATATACATGTATATATCGTGGCTTGGTACCGAATTACAAGACAACAAACGCTTAAAAAGGCAATGATCACGTAAAAAACTGGCTGTGCTCGCGACTTATATCTTTTAAAATGGAAACTTGCTTTCTACAAGCGGCTTTTCCCGCGTGGAGAAGTACAACACTTACTCTTATGTTATGTATTGAACGACCTGCCTGTCAATTCTAATCTCGTTTCCACTTTCAATTTTGGTTCCAAATCCATTCCTGGTTTCATTACCGGTACCGCTCTTAATTTGATTCCTGGTCCCTGTTCCGGTTCTGCTCCCCATCGCGCTTTCTTTCAATTTTGATGCTACAAGTGACGATTTGTAAAAAGACGGGGCAAATGTTATTATCAAAATAGAATATAGGTTTATAATACCCGGGGATAGTACATGCTCAAAGGATATCTAACCTCTACTACGACAAACCCTATTACCGACTTTTATATCTATATTTAGACATATATCTATATTATAAGTCAACAGAATAATAACCACTATAAACAAGGTAAAGTTATGTAAAACATTGTAAACATATCAATGTATAAAGGTTATAAAGCTATGAAAAATTTTGAGTAACTTTGCTTTTAATCGTCAACACAATATACATATACACACACACACACACACACATACACACACACACACACACACACACGCACACACGCACGCACGCACGCACGCACGCACGCATCACGCACGCACGCACGCACGCACGCACGCACGCACGCACGCGCACGCACGCACGCATGCACACGCACGCACGCACGCACGCACGCACGCACGCACGCACACACGCACACACACGCACCACACACACACACACACACATATATATATATAATGCTCGTTTGTTCAAAATCACAAATCTCCTAAAATCCTTTACCGATCATTTTGAAATTTTCACACAAATTTGTATTTATATACGCGCATGTTTTTATAAACTTACTACTGGCGTCTGTCTCTGACTTCATTCGCATATTTGTACCCTTGAACCACCGATTCTAAAAATTCTTTCGTTCGTAGAAATCTACACTATCTCCGAGTAATATAGCTTATATTTTATTTTGACACTAACATTTGCTCCGCCTCTTAGTGCACATGACCAAAATTAAAAATATGCAACCCGGCTCAAATTCGACTATGAAATCGGGACTAGAATCAATAGCGTGATCGGAATCGTAATGAGGTTCAGTGCCAAAATCAGAATTGAAAGCCCGTCCGATATTTGACGATCGACGAAGGAAATACATTCTATCTCCATGCGGGCCAAGTAGCAGGCGGAAAGCTAGTAGTATAATTAATTATACATTTAAGTTCCTAAATAAATTGTTTATTTGTTATCTGTATAAATAAAAGGAAAATGGACCATGTATGTCCGAGTATCAATTGAGAACGGCTTGACCGATTGGAATAATTTTTAACTTCCCGCTAAGAAAATTAAAAATTTTCGAGAAGTTATTGGTTTCACCCCATTTTGCAAAATCTAGTTATCATCAGATCTCGACGTTCTGAGGGTCTAGGAAGCTTCCCTGATCATCCCTGATGATGATGATGATGATGTCCGTATGACAGTATGGATGTGTGTGTGTGTGTGTGTGTGTGTGTGTGTGTGTGTGTGTGTATGAGTGGATGTTCGTAAACCTCTTATAACTTTTAAACGGCTTGACCGAATCGAGCCCACTAAACGGCATTCAAAGAGTTTCACCAAACTTAGATTTCCTGAAAGTTTGGGTCGATTTGGACCGGTAGATATTGAGAAATTTTCAAAAAACTGAGAAAAAAAAAATTTTCAAAGTGGTTTTTCAAAATAACTTTAAAATGGCTTGACCGATCAATTACAAAATCCAATCAGCTCTTAACCTATTAAAAACACGTCGATTGCCGTAAACCGGGTCAAAATCGGTTGATTCGTTTGTGAGAAATCGTTGTCGAAAGAAATCGAAAAAAACAGTTTTTTGAATAACTACGAAACGGCTTCACCGATCGATTTCAAATTCTAACCAGCTCTTGACCATGTAAAAACATGTCGATTGCCGCAAACCGGGTCAAAATCGGTTGATTCGTTTGCGAGAAATCGTTGTCGAAAAAATCGAAACAAACCGTTTTTTTACTCAAAAAATCGCATCAAATCCCGTATATTTTCGAGTGTTTTGAACTCGAAAATAGCGGGAAGTTTCAGGGTTGACCTACAGGGGAAACCTATTTTTTTTGTTGTTGTGTTCGTTATTATCAGGACAAGGTTTGTATAAAAGAAAATAACACCTTGTATTTGTCTGTCTGTCTATTTGTCCGAGGTGTTTTCGGAACCGCTAAACAGATCACGATGAGATTTTTATTGGAAGGTAGAGAAGCTTGCTAGACTACATTAAGTGTACTTTTAACGCGTTTATTTGTAGGGTTCGTGCGTGAAAAAAAATCTAATTATGGGATATTTTTTGGAATCGAATCAAAAGTGAAACCGGAATCGTGATCGGGAGCAAAACCGAGATCGGAATTGGATTGAGACGACCCTTTGTATCCGTCAGTCTGTCTGTTTGTATTTGGGGTATCGTCGTAACGGCTGTACGGGTCTTTAAAGGGAAGATAGAAGAGTTTACTGGACTACATTTGGGGTACTTTTATTCATTATATTTTTTTAGGGTTTCTCCGTCGTAAATTTTTTTAAAAATGGTATAATTTATTGGACCAATCTCGAGATCGGAAGCAAAACTGGCATCGGGGCTAAATCGAGAAGAAATTAAAATCGGAATGGACTCCTCCATGTTCACAATGGAGGAGCCATGGACGACAACTACCTATATCAATAAATCGAAGCACGTATGTTTGTCCTCTGTACGTACCTAGTTTATTGATCCGATTACGATGAAATTTTAGTGATATTGTGGTGTGCATACCGGAAAAGATTTCTAAAAAAAAAAAACTAGCATTTGTTCCTGGTTGCACCCGCGTATTTATACTGCTAAATCGAACTGATGAACCGATTTAAAAAAAATATTAATTATTAGATATTAGCACTATTCTGAGTAAATAAGTATACAATTAATACCTCCGGCTTTGTCCATGAATTTATTTTTATGAGACGATTTTAATAATTTTTAAATCATAGAAAGAACTATTCGATCCCCGAGTAATATAGTTTACGTCTTATTTTGATATTAGTATTTACTCCTGGCTTCGTCTACATCGGAATTAGGACTGGTAGTGGAATTGAAATTGAAAGCTGAACAGGGATCAAAATCGAGAAAAGGATCAGAATCATAATCAAATACGGAACCGGGACCGAAATTGAGAACTGGACTTGGGTTGAAAATGAAAGTAAAGATGGGATCAAAATTTAAAGTGTGACCGGGATGTTTCATATTTTGTGTATTATACGTGCTAAAGTTTGTCGCCGACTTGAACCATGTATTTGTATTATTGAACTGAACTACTACACCGATTCTAAAAATTCATTTACTCGTAGGAAGTGTAGCTTCCTATATCCTCGAGTAATATTGTCTATATTTTATTTTGATACTAAGTTCCAGCTTAGTTTAAATCGGAGTTGTGATTGGTAGCGGAATCGCAATTGAAAGCGGAACAGACAGAAGAAACAAGAACGGGACCAGGATCACAATTGAAAGCGGGACCGGGACCGACATTAGCAACAGGACTAGGTCAGTAAACAAGTGTGGGGACTGCATCAGAATCAAAAGGGATTAAAATTGACATCGATCCATACAAAAGAAGAAAAAGTTCATTCTACATCCACGCTGGCGCATCTGCAGGCATTAACTATACGGGCAAGTCACCTATAAGAAAGTGCAGAACAACGTCTGCCGGGCCAGCTAGTAATCACATAATTTACGTAGCTCCTAATTTTTGAAACAAAATATCCATCTATCTCGCTTGCTCTTGTAAACTTTTTCAGAAAGAACGAAAATCATAGGATTTAAAAAATTTAAGTGTCTATAGACAATTTGAAGTTTCATACGTATACACCATTTGCACCCTTTCATATCCCGATGGTTGTGGGGCCTCACTCAAACTCTGTGTGGCCTGCTCAATGCTACAGGTGATGGGTGTATCCCATTTACTAGGAAAACAGGTTTGAAGTGCACCTCACTGCTTTATAGTCACTGTAGTTTGTACTTCAACCGCTAGATGGAAGCAAATACGCTTATCGATTCACAACATCAATTGCAAAAATCGTATATTTATTCATGTATTAAAATGCTAATATAGTACCGAAAACTAAAAAATTAGTATTCGTATTGTAATATCAAGAAAATATATTATTTAATTCTAAGTAATTGCCGCTTATTTAATTCCTACAAATCGCAGTAATTAATATTTAACAATTTTTGTAACGATAAGAAACTCATGTAAAAAAAAACAAAAACGTTTTTGTTAGTGAGCCGATTGTAATTAGTGAGTTTTGTAATTTCAAATGTAAAATTTGAAAATACAATATTTCGTTTTGCAATTTTATATGTGTAGTTGTACCTAATTCTTTATACCAAGCTTTGTGTTTCCGGTTTAGTATCATGGTTTGTTTTTATTAGTTTTTACTTACAGTTGCAACAAAAGTGTAGTATTATTAGAATAATTCAATTTTCTTATAGTTCCTATTTGCAATATAGCTTTTAATACTAATGATTACTTAGGAATTGGGAATTTGAAAAAAAAAAATATTTATTTTTTTTATGTATTTTAAAACTTAATTACTAATTTTATTGACATGTTATTTGAAAAAAAAATTTTTCAATTAATTATAAGCGATTAAAAATTGATAAAATTTAAAAAAAAATCACGTGACTGTGAACGCGCCACGATTGGCCACCATACTTGTGACGTCATAATGTTATAGCAATTCCATAACAGTGCAGCGTTTACAGCTATTATAAGTAACTAATGACAATATGAATATGAAATACTTACATCAAAGTGATCTTCACAACAAAAAAAGTTCGATTTTGTTTTAGGATTATCTCGGAGCACTGCTTGAAACCATTTTTTTCGACGTTTCTCGTCTTGAGGAACATTTAAAAACATTTTTTCCCGAGTTGTCTTTGGTAGTATTTGTACATAATGGTACAAATACTACAAAGACAACTCGGTAAAACAAGAGCGGTAACTTTTGAGATTTGACATTTTTATATATTTTTGAGTATTTCACAATGACAGAATAAAATAAATCAAAACTCAAAAAGCACTTATTATCTCCGTATACTACTACGAGTGACAACTAACATTATGACGTCACACGCACTCGGATTTGTTCGGGAGTTGTCGGCGCGTCTTCGGTACTGGATTCAAAAAATTATTTTTATTTTGATATAGCTTTTTAATTATTGCAGAAAAAAAAAATTAAAATTGTTTTGTTATAAAACTTATATATGATCTTTCCATTTTTCAAAAAAAAAATTTTTTTCAAAAACCTAATTACATTGAACTGGATCGAGTGAGTTCGGGACGGATGTGCCTTGGAAAAACATAGCGCTTGACTTATCCTCAAATAGTAAAATTTGTGTAGGGATTAATTTTAATATGAAATAAAGCGAGCATTCGAAAATACATTTAAAGAAAATATGTATATTCGCATAAGAAAGTTGTTAACCGATTTAGAAGTTAATCGTAAAACAGTAAATAAGTGGTCGTGGTGTCCATTCGAGCAATGCTAAATAATTCTCACCTAATTATTGGGGATTTTTTTTGCAGAAAATGAGAATTATACACATTTATGATTTAGACAACTTTTTTCAAATGTTTAATTTTTTATTAAAATCACAGTGGCGACATTCAGCTTTGTGGTTTTTAATGTATAAGACTGATGTATGTCTATTAGTGACTTGGATATGTCTATCAGTATCCGTGCTTCAACGACCGGAACCGAAATTAAAATCGATGTCAAGAACGATGTTGGACTTTATATTCGTTAAACCCGGACGAATTATAGATGCATCACTAACATAATGCAGTGTAGGTCAATAACAAATACATTTTATAATTCGTCTTCTGTCTTGTCACTAATCCATATACCGTTTTAGAGCGCCTTATTTTGTTTACGTATTAGAAGCCCTCACGCTTACCCGGATTCCGCCGACGGCTAACTGGATTATGTCGGACTCTTACCGACCGCCACCACCATAGTGTCCTTTAGTGACCTACGTGCAGAGGCCATGGGTAAGACCTACACCTTCACGTTTTTCCACAGCAGCGTACAAATTCGTTCCTTATGAGCGCCGATCCACACTGTGATGCCGTTCACGGTCCGATCTCGCTGCGTTCTCGGTCCGTTCCCGGTCCGGTAAAATATTCTTAAATAAGAAAGAATCAGAGCATTCTCACTATCGTATCGCTCAGGTTCCGGTTCGATATCGTGCCGGTACCGGTTGGTTGAAAAGAATACTTGACTGGAGCGAGATCGGACCTGTCCCGACATGTACCGACAGTGTCAATACGTTTTTGTTTCAACTCCATTCTTTCTTGGGTCGTGCAGGGAGACGTTACATTTTTCTCCTGGTCATGGCTAGCAATAAATCGTGGAATTCTGAAAAATTAACCACTCTATAATTATTTTCGCCAATTCTTCTATAAGTGCTTTTTTCGAGAAAAACGTGTATATGGTGAAATTCGTGGACATTTTGAAAGAATAGTTGACTGTTTTGCACTTTTGACAAATATTTTTTATATATAAAAGTGAAACGGAATAAATTGAATACAAATTTGTATTTATTATTCCTAGATGAAATAATAAATACGACGTCGTATGTCGACCATGGATCGAGACAGACTGGTAGTGGAACAGGTAGTGTAGACACAGCGAGATTTGATCGGACCGAGACCGGAGCGAGGTCAGACCGTGAACGGCATCACAGTGTGGATCGAGCCTAAGAGTTACACTTTACAATCACAGATACATTTTTTAAATTTTTTTCTGTGCTGAAAGATAGAAATAAAAGTATGATGCGTGTACTTAAGTACGCGCACGTAATGGAAAAAAATGTTTTAATTGCATGCAAATAATTAATTACAATAAAACAATAAAAGAAGTGGGATAGTCAAAACTGTTGATAAAGTTTAATTTATATTTGAAAAATACAATAAATCAATATTTATTTTCTTTTACAAATATGATATAAAATTGATTTATTTATTGGAAATTATAACAATTAATAGGTGAGAAATTGGAGTACGTTAACGTCACTCTGTTTTCATCTTCCATTTTGCATTTAGCTACACAAAACTCACTGACTACCGTCACTGTTGAATTTGTTAATTCCATCTGACTCATAGTCATATCAATATTCGGATTAATGATGTTGGTAGTATCTTCCATATTTTGATAAATGGCAACTCCTCCAGCTGTCGAACGTTTAACACATCAATTATTAGCGGTCTGAAGTTGCTCGCTAAACCGCTTGAGAGCAACTTCATACTGTAGTTTTCGTGTCATCCTGATAAAAATTCACTCTCATCATTTTTTCACAACATTCCAAAGGAAGTATAACTTCAAAAATGTATCCGTGATTGCAGTATGGCACTCGCACCCGTCAAACAGCCCTCCGAACACATAGCAGTGTTGCCAGTAAAACTAGGCGTTTACGAGTTCACCACACGCGGTCGGTCAGTATCGAAATGTCGTCAGTACATGCCGCTCTATGGCACAGCCGATGGATGGCGTTCAATAAGGGATCACCTTGGCGTAGGAGATCAAGAGACACCATCAACGCGAATATACACTTCAGAAATAACTCCGGCGGAGCGGAAAACACACGGGGAACCTTGAGCTTACCATGTCGTAACGACGCTTCGTACTTTACGAGAGATCGCCTCATCCCGAAGGATTACTGCCGGTGGAATTACTCATGACTCACGACCAGACAGCTGCGAATAATAATTTGACATCAAAATTCGCACCCTTTTTTCACAGTTTACAATTTGGAACGAAATCGGGTGTTTTTTACTTATGTACCTAACTTATGCGTACCCTACAAAATGTAACCCCTACTAGAGACCATGGATGAGTCCAGTTAACTTCAGTTACGTTAAGCAGGAAGTAACAAAACCAGGCTAAGAGCCTGTAAGCCATCTCTGAAACTTTTCACCACGATATTTATAGATGTGTTTTCGATCTCCTTAAGTTATAAATATTATCTAAGAGTTGTGAAATTTATAAATTTAAAAACACAGTTGACCCTTCAGGTCACCCCTGAAACTTCTCACTACTTCGAGCTCGACGTGATAAAAATACAGAAGCAGTAAATTATTGAGCTCACCATGCCCAAAAGATCGATTTTATTGCTTTTTTAAGCTCTTCAAGCTCAAAAATATAGTTGTAATAAGTTTTAAGCGCTTACAATGCGAAAACCTATATAAATTAATAAAACCCCGCTTCTTTTTTGAATTTTTCAGTTTATGTATCTTTGGAACACATTTGAATTTGATCTGTTTTATGCCATCCGATGCAGTTTATTAAATAGAAAAAAGTGACGGAATCCTACCCCTCAAGAACTTAATGTTAATTTAAAAAAAACCCTTTTTGTCGAATTTTCCGTAAACAATATCTCTCGAAGGAACTCATCGATTTTTATGAAGTTTGCAACAATCGACATTGTTTTTTAAACAGAAGAGGTTACTAGATTTTGAAATTTATGGATATAGCAATTTGAAGAACATTCTAAAAAAAATACTTTTTCAAAAATATCTTGAAAAAATCAACCGATTTTGACGCATTTAGCAACGATCAACGTTGTATTTTAAGGAAAACAACTAGATAAATTTTGGAATTTATCGGTAAAGCAGTTCAAGAAAAATTGTTTAAAAATCCTTTTTAAAAAATTTTCCTTCAACAATATTTTATGGACAAGTTGACCGATTCTTATGCAATTTGCTATAATCGACACATCTTTTTGAGGAAAAGAACTGATTAGTTTTTGATATCAACTGGTAGAATAGACAAAAGTAATTAAAAAAAAAAACATTTTTCCGAAAACTTTGTTATTGAGATTCCTTAAAATGTACCGGACAAAACTAGTTCGAAGTTCCAGGAAGTCTAAGTTGATTGGATTCCTTTCGAATGTCGTAAACTGTGTTTCGATCGGTTAATGCGTTCAAAAGTTATGAGATGTTTACACACGCACACGCACAATACGTTAAATGATTTAAAGCTAAGTTTTCGCAGTAGTTGTGATGTTATAAATTTCAGGTTTGACGTTGTCGGGGTGTAAAGACAGCGCGTTGTCTTTCGTGTCATTTCCTGTAAAAGGTTTCAATCGGACAACTGCTGAGGCAAACCCTCCCACAATATTTTTACTTCAGATTGAGGCTTCAGCCCTAAAATGCTGGCTTAGTGCGAACGGGGGGCTGGAGCCCAAATTCGTGTCATTCAATTAATACTAATCTTATTACATCGTCATTTTGACTCTGTCTTATTTTTAATTTGTGATTTTCATTGTATTATAATAGACAGAAATTCCTTTTTCCAGCAAAATGAAATAATATGTTGTAGCAGAATAATAGATTTCTTTACATGTTCCAACACCTTGCCTAACTGTAAAAATAGAGAATTTTCTATGAAAGAAATCGTACAGAAAATAATCTAAAATAGATAAAATATTTTATAAATTGAATTTCATATGAATCTAATTGAAATGAATTTACGTGACAAACAAAATATTTTCATTTTTAAAATTAGAAATAATTTATTATTGTTTTATTCCTTTTACAATATTGAATTCATTTTTAACGTGCCTGAAGGTCGTATAAAGCCAGATCAGTGATTTTTTTTTTATATAAGTCGTTTTAATGCCAGTAAATCAATAAAGAAATAGGAATTGGGACAGAAATTCAAATCGAAACCGAGGTCGAGCATTGGAACTTAGAAGTGGGCCTGAAATGAAATCAAGGACGGGACAGGGATCAAAACTGCGAGATGGAAGAAAATATAAAATTAGATTTGATTGATTTGACAATCGACAGCGCAATCTCTATTGCGCTGTCGATTGCCAACAATTGAGAACAGACCGGGATTCAAATTGAGAACGACATCGGGATCGAAACTTAGAATAAGTAGTACCGAGATTGGAAGCAGAACAGAGAATCTATATTTACAAAAAAAAAGAAATCGACAGACTTGGGAAATAAAAGAGTGAATTTAAAATGTTTTATTATTTTTTTTCTCGCCGCTCGCTACCTGCTCAATCGGCAAGTGACGAGTGTATCCCATGTACCAGGAGACCAAGTCTTGAATGCATTATTAGACGATCGAATGTAGTTTCTCTTGCAACCGATAGATGGAAACAATAAAGCCTATCTAATGTTTCAAAAAGAAAAACACGAGTATTATAACACGTTTTATATATTGTGAATTACAATTTTTAACTGACGGTCATATCATCTTGGATTAAGCAATAATTTCGGCAAGTCTATTATTTTTGTATATTAAATCGTATTTACTTTAATTACTTTTTAATCATTTTGTAGTGATACAAAAAACGTCACACGTAATAAACAAGTTATGCAAAATCATTAATTATGTAGACTTATGAAAACAAACGTTCATGATCAACACGGTTCATTTGGATTATCACATATGCGTCAAATAATATCCATTCGAACTTAATTTACTATTAGGAAAAGTCTAGAATGCTTTATTTATGATTTTGAATTTTTATTCTTCTTAGAATTGTTTTCTGTGTTTAGTTTCACTTTTAACAAAAAGTAACTTTTACAATTTAATGCTAAAACTGAGGTAAAAAAATGGTCATGGAAGAGGTCCATAATTAGATCTTTTTCTCCAATATCAAACACATTAAACGTTATTTTGGCTCTCTTTGAGCTGGTGCTCAACTACTGCGAGCCCCTTAGGTGCAGATTTGCAGGCTCAACCGATTCCAGAATTTCTTATTTTATATTCTACATTTCATATGCCCTAACGTATTAAAATTACGCCCACCGTGTCTGTATTTTGTATTTCAGACGCATCTTTCTAACACTATAATTAATTTAATATTTGAGTTTTTTTTGGTGTGGTTTTTTGATAAATCTTTGAATATTGGAAACTGCACGGGAATAAAAAGAGAAACCAATAATCGGGATCCCATAAAATAATATATATATATATATATACACCTATATATATATACACCTATATATACATACATATATATATATATATATATATATATATATATATATATATATATATAGGTGCAAACGAGCATGCAGGCCATTAGAAAGTAGATGGTCACCGCCACCCATGGACACTCGCAATCACAGAGTCGATGTAAAAAAAAAATCTGGACCTCACCACCAATGACGAAAGAAAGACTTTCAAAAGCCTCAACATCCCTTTTCACAGATCATAAGAAATTGAAAAAAATAATTTTTCTTGTGTTGATTTACTTTCTAAATGTTTAAAAATTCTATAATACCTTTTTCTTAGTGTTTGCTTAATAAAAAGTTTACATTTCTATAAGAATCAATTTAATATATGCTCACGAATCTTCTTGAACATACAGAGCCTCCTAAATGAATTCGTGACCTTACGTAACAACTCTTTTTTATTTCCAGTGTTGTAATTATATCTATCACTATTTTTCTTAAGCAAGTCAATTTTTTAAATTATTTATTATAGTATAGTATATAAAATTTACACATTTAGATTGCGATGCGACATTTAAAAATTCCTTGTAAATCGTGCGAACAGCCCGCTACTGCCGCACGAAAATTCTATGAGTATCCGCGGCGCGCTCCCGAGAAAGACGTCGAACGACATCAAAGCTACGAGAAAACGGCCAAGATAAAGCGATCCGGTGAAATGGACGTCCTTGCGTGTGCAACAAAGCCAACTTCTTTTTTTCCACACGTCAGTACGGGGACCCTGTTGAAATCTATTATTATATAAAGTGACTCCTAAAAGTACAGGAATATCAACAAACTCTAATACTTAGTATCCATATTAATTAAGCCACTCATTAAAATACTAACCGGATCCGTTGTTCACATTCGTAAGTGAAAATCTTGTACAGTTTATGGTTGATTTCATAAATAAAAACGACAATCCAGAATGTAATACCGCCCGGTGCATGAAAACGAGCGAAGTCAAAAGATGGTAAATGAACTCAGAAAAGATTTTTACTAAAATCTTGTGGAGTTAACAATCAATTTTAAAAACGAATCACTATCGACTTATTATCTTCAACGCTGTTAAGGTTATATATTGATTATGAAATGAAACGTAACTGGGAACAATTTGTTCGTACAGACCGCATAATGACTCAATAAATAAAATAACAGCTGCTTATAACTTCCATATTATTCTTCTGTCTCATTTATTTGAACTGTTTTAAGTAAAGTCCGAACAAAGGAGCTCTATATTTCTCTCTCTTCCCTTTTAACTTCCAACGAGGGCGTTTGACGCCTTTAGAACTAACGAGCGATGATTGTAACCGAGTACTAGGATAACAGAGTTCGTATAGCATTAAAGCAAGATTATGCTCATTGTTGATTTGTTCCGTGCCCAATAGATGGAAGCATCAAGATATATATTGATTTTAGTTAATTTACTTAGTAAACAACTAGACAATAAATTGATTGGATGCAGACTAAAATTGTTCTCAACCTAGAAATTTTAATAAATATCCTTAAAGTTAACTATGGGAACTCATAAAAAAATTAGTTATAAAAACAGATTTTATAATGATTTAAAGATCTGCTTATTAAATTAAGTATCAGCCAAATTTTTATTTATTTATTCATACAGAGTCTTCGTGTGAATTATATAAAATACAAATATCTATCCTAGGCTGGAATCCAAAATCAATATGATTAACATCGCACTATTATAACACAACTACAAAAATAATAAAAAAAATACACAAAGAAAAACAAACATTAGTAAGTAAATATTGAAATCGATAATACAAGAGTAGGCAAATTAAAGCTTACGTGTATTGTTAAGTTTAAATAATAGGTATTAAATATAATTAATTAATAATTTGCTTTCATTTCTTCACTTAACAAATGTCTAAATTTATACCATTTTAGAACAAAAAATAGCCATGTACTCCAGTGAAAAAATCTATGAAACGGTTGACCCTGCAAGCCATCCCTGAAACTTTCCGATATGTTATTTATCGACATATTTTAAGAGCTCCTTGAGTTATAAATATTGTCTATGAGTTTTGAGTTCTAAAATTTGGAACACGATTGACCCTTCGAGCAATACCTGAATCTTACTACTTTCGAGCTCAAGTGTTAAAAGCGAAGCGACAGTAAATTATTAAGGTCATCATGCTCAAAAGATCGTTTTTTATCGCTTTTTAAATTGTCCAATCCCAAAAATATAGTTTTAATACGTTTTGAGCTCTCACAGTTCAAAAATCTATATGTATGTATTAAAAAACCACTTTCCTTTTTTAATTTCTCACTTACAATATCTGTGGAACACGTTCGATTTTAGTCAACTTTATGGCATCCGACGCAGTTTTTTAAATAGAAAAAGATGATCGAGTACCAATCATTTTTGGGAAAACTGATTTTTGAGAAAAAATACCCTTATTTTCACATTTTTTCATTAATTGTATCTCACAAACGAACTGACCAATTTGCTGCAATTTTCATTGACCGACGCAATATTATAAACAGAACAACTAATTACAAATTAGAATTTATCATTAAAGTAGTTTCAAAAATATTAAAAAGAATAAGGATTACAAAACATTTGTTCAACAATATCTCTTGAGCAAATGAAACGATTTTGGTGAATTTAGTAACGATCAAAGTTGTTTTTCTAAGGAGAAAAACAGCATAAATTTTTGAATCTATCGGTAAAACAATTTACAAAATATTGTACAAAAACACTTTTCAAAAATTGTTCTCTCTATGCAGTTTGTGGCAATCGATGCAATTGTTTGAGGAAAAGAGCTGATTAGATTTTGGTATTGATCCGTACATTAGTCTAAAAGGTATTAAAAAAAAAAACATTTTTTCAATAACTGTTTGAGATTCCTCAAAATGTACCGGGTGAAACTACTTCGAAGTTTCAGAAGGGCTGATTTGAGTGAATTGCTTTCGAATCGGTTGATTCCTTCAAAAGTTATGAGAGGTTTATATACACAGTCACACACCAATTTTTAGAAAATTTTTCATAACAGAAAGTTAAAAAATAATTAAGATATTTGAAATGTTGTCAATTGGTTTTGGGCGTGTGAACAGATCGAGGAGCCTGTATGAAAACCATATTTCTTTTTTATTTTCTGTCGCACTCCCCAAAATTAACCTTTGAAATCTATTACAAAATGCCAAACTTTGTATTCTTTGGTTATGCTCAAAAAAAAACCACGAAGCTATAATGGACTACATAAATGATTTTACAGCTTTCATTTATTTACTTTTTTTTAATGTTTGCCTTGAAGCATCTTATTTGAATACAATTCATACTTATTTTCATATTTATCTAATTAATATTTCAAATTACCTATGTAAATTTGGTTGTGGTTGGCATAAAAAAGTGATAATAATTGCCTAATTGAATAAAATATGGCTGTCATCCAAACGAACTGAGTGGCCTCTCAACGTCAAACTATAACTAGGCAAGGTTCAAGAAACTTACCTACGAAAATCTCGGGATCGTGTTGACGAGTGTCGAAACCAACTGGTGTCTGATATAAAGATATCCTTAAACCAAGTCTCGTAACGGAGTAGGCTTAACCTTGTGAATTTGACCCCAGAAGAACGACTTTGCGCTTTCATCAAAAATACCCTTTGTTCTTTCTCTTTTCTCTTCCGAGGCACTCCCCTTATTGCCACGCCGAGTTCTGGGATTCTTCATGTATCGGAAAAACATTTAATTGCGATTTCACCTGGACAATAAATTAATATTAGCTTCTGAAAAACTTGAAATACTCAACAGAAAACGACAGTACATCAAGTCGGAGCATGGTGTTCTACTTTATAAAGGGCACGTCCCACCACATCTGGAACACTGTTGTCACCTCTAGGATGACGGACCTGAATATTAACTCTTGCCTCTAGACCATATCCAATGTGTAGCGTCCCAAATCGTCGGTATCCTTTGATATCTGACCAGTTTGACTCTTTGGCTTTCAGAAGAGACGTGGCATCTTTATGCATGCGCTATCGCTATTTCTATAGGGAGTCTTCTGAAGAACTATCCAACCCAATTCTTTTCGCGGACCTTCCGTCATCATTCCTTTCTTCAAAAATACAATCATCGCCATCTCGGTGGCTGGACTTTTACCACCATACGTTTCATGCGTAATATTCTGCCACGGATATTCTCAATCAATTACAACACCCCCTTCAACAACAGAACACATTCGTTTTCCAAAGGATGACAAAGCCCCTGTGGTTGCGATAGTCCGTGTGCGGCGGTGATCACCTCCACTCTGACCGCTTAAATACTCCTTCGCCCCTTAAAAAGACTTCTAAAAAAGATAAAAATAAGACACCATAGAATATAATTAAAGAACGTTGCTATTCTATCGATTTCGTTAGAGATATTTGTTCTATTTTCATAGTTCAATTCAAGAGTCCTTTAACATTTTCAGTTACAGCTTTTGTCAAATAACTTTATTGGTGAAAAGTTAGTGCCTTGCAGAAATTAAAAAAAAAGATATCTTTGCAAAGCCTCGTTGGGCAGTACAAACAGATTCTCTTTTTACGTTCTGTGGCTGCACGTGATGATGTCTACGTTGTTACGGTCCACATTTATTCACGACTAATGTAAACTAATTAAAAATTAAAATAAATGAAGAAATAACCTATTTCATTTTGTGAATTTGAAAAAATGCTTTTATAGTCCCACAGTTGTGTGTATATACCTAGAAAGTCGCTAGACGTTTTTTTACTTTACAAATAAATAGATAGTAATTATATGTGGAGTTTAATGCGTGATATTGTGTTTTTATTATGAAATAGAATATTATTATAATGTTTGAAATTAGAAAATGTAATAAAAGGACGTACTGGACGTACGTAATTACAAAATATGGAGATAAGTACCTCTATCTATGTTTCTGTTAAATATAGACATTGTACATAGGAATAAATGTCTTTTTTTTCTTTACGTGATTATCATTGACGAATATCAACATTATTTTTATTATGCAACGTTGACAATTATTTGTCATATGAATTATTTATTTAATATAATCCCTATATTAATAGCTCATTCTTTTAAAATTACTGTCTTAAACTTACTATTAAGTATTAAATTATTATTATATTACGTAACTATTTTATATCCGTGTAATACATTATACAACTCGGATTAATATAAATTGATTATACATATGTACATACACTTAAATGCGTCATCGACTATGATAATGTATAAACTATAACGTTGAAGCAGTCGCGGCCCTGGGCCGCATAGCAGAAAAGCCATCCACATGAGCATCTGCAAGCATATTCCACGCACTATAGAAGCTCTGCAAACACAATCAAGTGCATTCTGAAAGCGTTTCTACAGTTGCGTCACGCATAAAAAAAAACGTTTCAAGCCCTTACAAAGCCGTGCTTTATACTAGTTATGAAAAAAAAAAACAGAAAAGACAAAACAAAAGCCAACATCACGCGGTGTTCCCAGGCGGTCACCCATCCAAGTACTGACCGCGCCCGACGCTGCTTAACTTCGGTGATCGGACGAGAACCGGTGTATTCAGCGTGGTATGGACGTTGGCGACAGTTAGTTTGAAAATTATGAATATTAGAAGCTTTTGAAATGTTAATTAGAGCAAAATGTTGAAATGTCATCTTAGACACTTCGGTTCTCATCCACCAACCTTCTGGAATATAAACGTGCAATAAAAAAATTATTTCTAGAATTTCATTTACAATTTACAACTTCCTAATTCTATTTATTTCAAAGCAACAAAAAACCACTTGTATGAAAAATTTTAATCTCTACAAGTTCCATTTAAAACTTTTTCATAAAGCAAAATTTTCAATTACACTCAATAGACCCTGATCATTTTTAGAGTTCCATACTCAAGGGATAAAAACGGGACCCTATTACTAAGACTCCACTGTCCGTCTGTCTGTCTGTCACTAAGCTGTATCTCATGAACCGTGATAGCTAGAGAGTTCAGATTTTCACAGATGATGTATTTATGTTGCTGCTATAACAGCAAATACTACAAAGAGAATAAAATAAATATTTAAGTGGGGCTCCCATAATTGTATGGGAGCCCATACAATTAACGTGAATTTTTTACCGTTTTTTTCTCGATCTTAATAACGACAACAGGTAGACATTTGAAATATTTACAGAATATTTTGATATATATTCACTTTAAAAATAAATACCTAATTAATTCAAATAAAAATAGAAAACTAAAAAAAAAAAGATTATAACAGTGTCTGATGTTATATAAATAACGGTACGGAACATCTCAAGCGCGAGTCCGACTTGCACTTGGCCGGTTTTATTCAACTCTTTCCGAGGGTTCAAAATAAATTTATTTTCATTTGTATTGATGTTAAGATCCTAGATGTTCAGAAAATTTCGCCTTCTATTCAAAACTTTAGTAATTAGGCTGTATACTCTCGTCATTCATATGAGTACATACTATATATTAAAATTTAGGCCTTCTATTTTTTTTTTCAATTAGTATGGATAATCATTCAGAAAGAGACAAGAGACCTTAGGTATCATTGTTGTGGATCGTTTTTCTTCTACGAAGGTTAGTAATCTCTTGGCCAGGATGGATTCGCATCGACGTGACTGCTTTAAACAATTACAAGTCTTTTTTTTATATAAAGAAATAAACAAAAAAAGACTTAGTTCTTTAATGAACCAACAAATGTTTATTTAATTAATACTAATAATGTTTAATTACAAGATCTTTATTGTAGTTTAATTAATTTAATTTGGCGACAGCATACATCATACGTATAATATTATATATATATATATATATATATATATATATATATATATTACAATATTATTTAAGTGTGTTTTTGCTTCGTTTTTTAGTTCTGGTAAAAGTCATATGATCATGGTTAATTTATTCATCCACTTACGAGGAAATCATGATGGTATAATAAATACTTCATATGTAATCGAAACGGAGATGTGTAGCTTATTGTTCATAACACATGTTACCCTGGTAATTTCGTGCATAATTCGCGCAAGCGCGCCACTGTTGATCGCACGTCTCTCTTCTCTTTATCAACGCATGTTACTACGTAACAATCCAAATCGAGTCTTATTTTAACTAATCTTAAGGTTTGTTATTGTACTATCATAATCAGGTATTAATGATATTATTGAAATGATTTAAGTGTCATGCGCACGAGCGTGTCGCCTGCGGGCGGCGGCGGCGTCGGCCCGCGTCGCGCGTCGGGCCCGACGAGCAAGAACGGTCGGTTCCGTCCGTGTCGCTCTCGTTCACGCACCTGTCGTGGGCCGGCGCGGCGTGACGGGCCCGCTCAAAGCGAGATCAAAGAGGTCACGCCGATGTAATGTACGCATCCTTGTGATATACGGCCTACAAAGGAAATCGACTATATTTACGGTGGTTGCGATCTTTAAGGTCTATATTGTAGAAATGTCGACGGATAGCTTGAAAATTTTGATGTTTATACAAATGTTACCGAAGATCGTGGAAATCATATTATGAAAAAAGAATAAGAATAACATAACGAAAGTCACAAGTTTAATTTAAATTAATTCGTTTTAAATTTGCCGTTTCTGACACAATCATAAATTCTTGTGCATTGTACCAAAAATGGGTATATATAAATATATATTTTATAGTTAATAAAAATACCTGTTCAAATTCTATAATAATAAAAATATTATTTCTCTTAAAGCACCTGTGGATTTTTTACTTATTTTATTTATTTTATTACTAGAATATGTGTTAATTACGGAAGTGTTAATAAATATCAATAAAAATAATAATTAATTAGCAAATATATGACGCTGGGGAGGGGAGCTGGAGCTACTGAAAAATTTTAGCGTTTTTTATTGCTTTTTGTCCACCCTTAAAATGGTAATAATACACACCAGTGTCAAACTAGGTCTAATTTTAATGTAAACCTTAAAGTAAAACTAATAATAAAATGCGGCCATAAATTAGTCTTTTTCACGCTCAGTTTATCGAACTAACGCAAAAAAAAGACTTTATTTTAGACATACGACATAATATGGATAATATATTGTGTGGTGGTACGGAACCCTCAGTTTGTGAGTCTGAGGGTTCTGTTGTATCATTTGTATCAGTATGTTCATTTACATTAAATTAAAAACGCACCAATCAAATCGGATCAATCGTTTGAAACGCGAACTTAAAAGCACATCGAGTTTCCTTCTCGGTGTTATCATTCAATATTTAATACGCCGGATCTTTTGTGTGGTAATCAAAATTTTTCAATGCATAATCTCAATTATTTTTACGAAAATACTCGAATTTGAAGTGTATAAAAAAATTTCATATATCTCAAGATCGAATTTAGACAAATATAGTATCACGAAGGACAGCAACAGTAAGCCTATTACTCTCGCACTTTGCCAGCTTTTATGCGGCCATACGAATGCCTAAGCGACGCGTGACACAGGTGCGGCCGGGAGGGGCCGCGGCCGGCGCGCGCGCCGTCCGGTCCGCGCCCGGTTTAGGACGGCAGCTGGCCCGGCGCGGCCGCCTGCGCGCGGCGCTTCCTCCACGCTTCGCCGCCGCGTCGCCCGCTACCGTGCTACGTACGGTAAAACGCACGAAACTCTATCGCTATGAAGTTAGTCATGAAAACGTCGCAATGGAATAAAATAGGAACGCGGGGGAGAAGGAGAAAACGTCGGGGAGCGTTATACCTGCGCATTATCTCATTCGTGGACCATTCGGAGGGGCAGAAATTCGTGCGTTGTGCTGCAAAACCTAAATTATGATTATACCGTTTTCATCAATCATTGGTTCAACCTTCGGTCGGTTGCAATGAAATATGTACCGATATACGAAAGAGAATGTAAATACCATTATTATAACCTGTACAAAAATTAAAATCGCCTTCACGAACCTAAACGTAAAATACTTAGCTTTTCGAGTCTGTATCATCTAAAAATTTCCCGGACACGGTTGCCTCTCAGCTTTCTTTCGATATTTTTTAATTCAATACTTCACGCTTGCCTGCAACATGCATTAACATGCAGCATGCAACCCACCGATGATCCTCGATCTGCCCCTCCAGATCTCTATTCAAAGAATTTAATATTGATTGAAGAGGATTAACAGATATCGAACACCTAAGCTAGTGTAAATTTTTTAATTATCTTAGTCCCCTAATCGTTATACTGTTGATTTCTACGGCGCAATGGAGGTTTCGTATAGAAATTCGTAGTGGAGGAGCAGATTCGATGGTTAGCGGTGGGTTGCATGCTGCATGTGCAGGCAAGTGTCTATTATGGATTTCCGCGAATTAACACCTCACACAATAGATTATCGATACTTCACGTTTTGCATTAACGTTTATAGATTTATGTTTTAGAGTTTGGTTATCTATTATTAATTTTCGCAATCATCGTTTTCATTGTCGTATTTTTTTTTGTTTTTCTTTTTATATAATATTATGTATTTCTTAGTGTTATTATTAGTTGAATTTATAACCAATATCTTACTTTGATTCTTTGATGACGTTTAAGCTTCGGTAAATACCGTGGTAAAGTCGCGTATGTTTGCGAATGAAAGAATATTAGGCAGATGGCAGATTATTTTCCACGACCTAGTTCATCACTAGTTTCTCTAGGGTTCTCAAGACATTGCGATCCATTAAAATGGTGTAAATCCTGCGTGAAAGTGGATGGTTCTAGTTGACTCCTTTTCTTTTGGTGACGCTGTGCGATTTTTGTCCGAATATGGTGAATATAACCCTAGCGAATTCCAGATTCACTAGGGTTATATTCACCCTTGTATTCAGAATGTCACATCGAGCACCGACATCTACCGAATGAAATTTTATTTTACACAGAGTTCTAGTATGCATACACGATGATTTTAGCATTAGGTATTACAGATGCAGTTAAAATTATTTTGATCCGGGGAATTAACGATAGCTCTCGTGTTACAATCGTTGAAATTGAAATGTATTTTATCGTGGAATAGGGTAATTTAATACGTAATCATTTTTTTCTTTGAACAGAATGTAGCTAAAATTAAATACAACTAATGTAATTTATGTGCGTAGCGTTTTATATTACTTAAGTACGTTAATATTTGCTTAGCTGCTTGTTTTATAATGAAAACAATACTCTCTAAAACTGTATTAGTAGAATTTTTACTAATTGAAGTAGTAATAGTAGAAACTACATCAAAATTAGTGATTTTTAGTTGAATCTACTACAGGTTTACTAAGTTTGTAGGCGTTACTTTTCAATTAGTAATTTTTCACTAATTGAAAAAGTAATATGCCCCAACTTCACTACTGAATTAGTAGTTCTGAATTAGTAGTCACTTGACAATTAGTAAAATAATCACTTTTATAATAGTAGAATTATACTTTTTAATTAGTAGAAAATTTACAATTTTAATTTGTAATAATTTCTACTAATTGAAAGAGTGGATAACCACTTATTGCTGGTCGTATACTTTGGACATCTTAAAATAGTAGCTATTGACTAATAATTAGTGATTTTCCACTAATTCAGTTTTACAGAGTACTGTCATTTATTATATATTACGGTTTTCTCGCACCAGCTTCTACATGGACATAGCATGAATTTGCTTTATAGTTTATAACGATTGAGCTTTCTGCTAACCCTAATCCCGGTTCCACTCTTAATTTTGATCTATGTACTGTTCCTGATGCCGATCGCGGTCTTCTTGTTAATTCTGATCCGTCTTAAAATTATTTCAACCCGGGTTCTATTCTCAATTTCAGTCTCGTTCCGCTCTTGATTTTAATACGGGCCCCTCTTTGGATCCTACTTCCCGTCCCTGTTACACTCTTACTTCTAATCCCGGTTTCACACACATTTCTGTTCCGATCCCTCTCTCAATTCTATGTACACTTCGTCCCGCTTTTAATTCTGACTTCGCTACCGGTTACGATTCCAATTTGAACGAAGCTGGGGATCCAGAAAAGGTTTTACATTTGTAATAATAATAGAACTTTCGCTTTTAACTTCACTCGTGTAAACATAGAATGAATACGTTAATTTTTTATAGGTCGTATCCCACAAGAACCATACCAATTTAGATTTTCTGGATATAAATTATATGCTAAGGGCAATAACCGTTCGCTTGCATTGTTTTTTTTTCCTTTTCAATTCGACGTATTTAGTTACTGCTGGCTGGTTGGTATGGTGTTAAATGAAATGGCTATAACGTATTAGGATTCTCTTAGACTCATAATCCAACGCTACCAGAAAACAGTAGGTTACTAACCACACGGAACGAAATGAAACGAAAGCTACCACGAACAAATTCAGCTCATTTGTTAGAACAATAATTTGTGACCTAATCTCAAACCTAATACGCTTAAAAGTCCTAGTCTTTAGGATTATAGACTGATAATCTAGAACGTAACTATTAACCTCAAGAGGTCAGTATATTTACCATTTTAGCAATAATTGAAACATTTTCTTAAATCACAATGATTTTAAGTCAATAATATTAAATTTTTCAATTTATAAAAACATATCATGCCTTTGAGCATAGTTTCTATAATTATTTAAAAAATAATCTTGTAAGTTTAACCTTCTAAGTCTTTCGGAATATGCGTATGATTCGTATACAATAACATTCCTCTATCTGTTCTACGGCAACGTGCAGTAAGTACCACGTACCCTTCACGAGGTACGTACGAGCACACAAAACGCCGCCAGACGATACAAAAGACTGCGAGAGGCTCGTTACGCCGTCAGCGCCGGCAAAAGTTATAGCGAGGTGCGGATACGTAAACACGGGCGGCGACGGCGCGGGCGGCGCTATCAGCGCGCCAGCGCCGGCCGCGCGCCCGCCGCGCCGCGGGTGGCGATCGGCCCGATTGTTTTGCGGGCAATTAGCGTTCGGGCCGCACGTGCCGCCTCCGCTCAGGCGACGCCGAGCCGGCCGTCGCCGCCGCCGCGCCAGTGTCCCGCGCGCAGCACTCGCGAGCGGTTGTACGCAGGGGGTGTGTCGCGCCGGCCCGCGCCGGCCCGTTCCGGAATACGAGCGCGGACTCGCGGCGGGACGTCCGCTTTTCGAAATCCGAGCCGAGAGCGAAGGGCGTGCCGACACTCGCGCTCCATTGTTTTGCCGCTTGGTACTTTTTGTTCTTTGTCCCGAAAGGTTTTTTTTTTACCTTTTGTCCGGGATAAAAGGAGATTTTTAAAATTAGTTGAAGGACAAAAAAATCGAATAGGTATCCCGAATTTGCATTTAATCACATTCATTATGAAACTATTTATAATTACTGTCCGTCATTGTTTTCCGTTAATTAGTCAAAACTGCCGTCACTAAAATTAATTTTTATATCTTTATTTAAATAGTATGAAGAATAATTAACCATAAATTTGACACTGCGTTGTATAGCTATAGCTTATTTATTCTAAATATCATATGCTCTAAATTATTAATTGAAATATAAAGCGAAAACTGCGACGAGACATCCATCTTTTCTTTGAAAAGTTTCTTTTATTCATCGGCGTGCGGCGGGGGCGCGGCGGCGGCGGGCCGGTGAAACTTCGCGATTCCCGAAGTTCCACGCACGCGGGACCCCAACTTCTAAATCTTCAAACTTTACACGAAAACAATCTACAAGCAATTTCCGAACATTACATTAAAATATCCCGATTCGACCGCAAAGAACAAAGAGTGGCAAACCGCAACGTTTTACAGGATTATTAACTAAAATTTTCAGACATTCAAACTCCGTTAATGTTCACGAAAGGTCTAAAACCAATACAAAATAGTGAGTTGCTGAAAAGTGGAACGATCACAGCCATGGCGGCAGCCATGATATCGGACCGTGGTTTACGTAAAAAGCTGACCCAGGAGGCTTTACCGGAAAGGCCTCCCAGGAAACCTTCGAAACGGAAATCGACAGCTGGCGGGTCGAGACGCAACGAGCAGAATAACAACTCGAAGAAACCTAAAGTCCAGACCGGGGACCCTAAATTGGACCTGTTCTCTACTTATCAGCCATGGGTGATCCAAACGTATGGGGACTTGGCGAAGACGAAAACCATAACTTTGAAGAAGTACGCAAGGATCCTGCGTACGTTGAGAGGGGAGGAATGTAACAGTTCGGACAGTTCCAAATTCAGATTCTGGGTGAAAGCCAAGGGCTTCCACATCGGGAAGCCTATGGGGTACGACGCCCGGCCCGCGGACGGGATCGTGTGCCGCTACAGCGTGTTGGACGCGGACGGCTGCGCGCGCGGGCCCGATGGCCACGAGCTCTACTCGGGCTCGCAGAACGACCCGCCCCTCTACATCCCCACGCCCCCGCTCAAGGTACGACATAGAATAAGAAACTTGGGTACACGAAGTGGCTGCACGTGTCTGCCTACTCAGCTATTTCAGTATAGCTTTCCGATTTATTGTAAAAGCTGTATTTTAGGTTTGTATACAATTCAGCGTATACAAAAACGAAAACTGCAATCCATTAGCTAACACAAACACATCTCAAAATATATCGTTTGGAAAAGTAACCAAATATCGTTATGTTTGGCTACTTTTATTACAAAATTTTGACTCGACAAATGTGTCGAGAGTCAAAACATTGTAGCGATTTATTAGATACACGAGGAGTGTCCCAAAAGTAATTAGATACTCTTTACTCGATAATTTTATATTGGCAAGTTATACAGCGTCGTGAATACTGATTATTTAGGAATAAAAGACATGGAAAATAGAATAAAATATTTTTAATTTAAAATATTTATGTTTGTGAAAATCTGACGAGAATTTGCTTGCAACAATAGAACTCGGTCGACATGGTTTTCGGGCTATGATTTATTATAATTATTATCTACAAAAAAAATTTTTAGATCCCAAGAATGTTTTGAACCTTTGGTTACTACTTTTGATGAGTCTGCTTGTTTACGAGCAATAGCTTTTAATTGGTTTGCTGAGTTTAAAAAAGGTCCGGGAAGCTTCGAAGACGAAAGCGGGACAGGTCGGCCGGCAACCGTAGTCACGCAATAGAATGTTCAAGCAATTAAAAATATGATTCCTAAAGAACCGAAGAATTAGATATGTAGAACTTGAGCGAGAACTGGATATTGGATCAGCAGTAATGAAAACCATTATTCACGATCGCCATTCTCTCCGTAAGCGTTGTTCGATATGGGTGTCTCATAAACTGATCGATAAGCACAAAGACCATCGGGTAGATTGGTGCCGATATATGATAGAAGAATTCTACATAGGCGAGATAAAAAACGTATACAATATGCTTACCGGTAACGAAACACAGCCGTACAACTACAACTCTGAAACGAAGCGACAGTCGACCGTATGGTGCTTGGAAAATGAACCAACGCCAACAAAATGTCGCCGTGCGCGAAGCATGCAGTAACAAACAGTCGCCACGTTTGTTTGCAAGAAAGGTCATATTGCTATTCGGGTGCTAGAGTACAAAACAACAGTTAATTTTGATGGGTATGTGACAGCTTCTATCCCGAGAGTACTATCAGCTTCGTGTGATAAGCAACCGAAGTCACGAATCCGATACTTCTTCGGCACCACGACAACGCCGCCCCAAATACGCCCTCCAGAAACTTGATTTCTTTTAATTCAAAAAATGTGTCTATCCTACTTCATCGACCATATTCCCCTGATTTAGCGCCATACGATTTTTATATGTTCCGTAAAATCACGCAAAAATTGAAAGACATGAGATTGTGGAAGATGCACTGGCTGCCTATAATTTAGAAATATCTAAATTATCTAAAAAATAAAGGTAGAGGCATTTTTCAAATGGTTTAAACGCATACGGATAAATATATATTTGTTCAGGGTGAATACTTTGAACAGATATTTTTTTGTAGTATCGAAATTTTTGAGTAAATAGGTTTTTTGGGCCTACCTCTCGCATTAATATATATTTTTTAAGTTTTTCTTAAATGCCCACCCAGTATTAGAGCCAGTTCATCTTGCCGAAATATTTCTTTTCACCGCACTAAATACGACGGAACCTACCGAAAAAGGTAACAAAACTTCTGGGTTTTAAGCTATTGCATAGCTTTTATCGCGGGCTTTGAGCGCGGCGACCAAATCAAGAAATTCCGTAACGAAAATAAAATCTAATACCCCCCACTCCGCCTACCATGTAGCTCGGCCGAGCGTTCGCTTAACGTGTATGTATATGGTACGACTGTACGAAGCTCGCACGGATCGAGACGAGCTGCTCCGAAATCGAACGAATACGTAAGCAGTTGTTTGTGAGAAAGTATATAGGTGTATAGGTATCTATCATATCTTTATAATGCCACACTCACCACATGTGCCCCATAAATATACATGTAGGTATATATGTATACATAAATAAATAATTATAATTGCATAAGTTGATAGAAAATGCTATGCGATAGCTTTACCGCGGCAGTCCCCGAGTGCAACACATTTTGTTTTTTTTTTTGTCCATTAGTTCTATGCTATACAAGTACAAACAAAAGTTTCCAACTGTTCTTATCACAACATTAATGAGTGAAAAAAAACTGATATTATAATAATATACCTATCATATTATTTTTCACTCCAATTAGACATGACACCGTGGATGGTAAATTAGTTCTGGGTTGTGAAACCGATCATATTGTGTTCGATTTTAAATGTCAGTTCACAAATCAGGAATTTAACTTACATTAATAAAATAAGTTTTTTTGTCTCCAATAGGATTTCATAATTATTTTTTTTTAGTATTTTTACTCACCTTGCACTTTTATGTAAATAATTGTATAAACAATTGAATTGCCTGACCTAAATTCAGTGTTCACTAAGTCAAAACTAACTGAATTCGATAATAATCCAAAACACTAATTCTCAAACTATGTAGTGATATGGAAACGTTTTTCATATAGGGCATACGGCGACATTCCTGGACAAAAAAAAACTTTGTATTTTTTTGATTAGTAACGTGAATATTAATTTAAGTTGGACAGTTTTTTTTTCAAAAATACTTATACATTTCATAGACTTCTTGAATAACTTATCGAAAAAACTTATTGTTATGTTATATTTTTTGTTTTTTTTTTCTTCTTCAACTTGTGTCAAGATTGCCATATTGGATTTAACATAAATATTATAGGTTCCCAACGTAAGCGTTTTGTCCCTGAGCTATATTTAGAGAAAACATTGTACGCGTAATGTATTTTTCTTATACATTTTTTAAAGACCCACAAATTTTTCTTCCTATTTCTCTCTGAACGCAAAAGATAATAAGTATTGTATCGAATATTTGTAATATATCAATTAAATACGTAGATGACACATAACATGTTTAGAACTGGCCACTTAAAAAGTGTAAAATAAAAAGCGTACTTAAATTTAAAAAATGGAACTCAATGCCAACCTTATTATGTATATTGCATTCATCTGTCACTTGTCTTTACAAATTGACGGCAAAAAAAAAATTGTTTGTCTAACGTCAACATGATTTAAAGCGAGAAAATTTTCGTGCAATGGTTTTCTATGAATTTCGTCGCCGTTTAAGCCAACAAGAAAGTTATTGTAGACTTCGGTTGGCCTTTCATGATGAATCTCCACCCCTTGCCACTGTTTATAACTGGTTTAACGAGTTCAAACGTGATCACACTTATCTGACTGACGATCTGCGACAGTGAGATTAGGCATCGGTGTGTCAAGTGCACAAACTCCTTCATGAACATTCAGCGATTAAGGAGCTTTGTACTCGGTGGATAGCTCATAATTTGACAGACTCTCAAAAACTCAGTTGTGTTAATTGCTAACGAGTGACCATCGGCAAACGATTTGCCGATGGTCACTCATATGCCGTATACGACAGTTACAGGTCACGAAAGCTGGTTTTACTGTTACGATCCCGAAACTAAAAGACAGTCTGCTGAGTGAGTGTTTCCTTTCGAGGAGTCGCCTACAAAAGTAAAACGAGGTTGAAGCGTCGGAAAAATCATGATGACCTCTTTCTTTAGAATGAGATTATGAAATAATTGCTTTAGAAGATATAAAAAAACAGTCATGGCAGACTAACAATTCTTTGCCTCTTGTTTTGGAAAAAGTTCGGGAAAAACGATCTCGCAGTAGGATCTCCTTCATCATGACAACTCCTCACCACATATCAAATAATTAAATTTTTGGGGACGTTAGGTATAGAAATACTAGATCAGTCGCCTCACAGCCTTGATCTCGCACCATGTGAAACTTTATTTATTTCCTAAAAAGAAAGAGAAACTTTTCCTTTATTTTATTTCCTAAAATAAAGGAAAATAGTTTACGGACGCCACAGACGTCGAGGAAGCCGTGGCCGCATATGAAAAGGCCATCGAAGTGAGCCCTGAGTGCGAGTGGGTAGAGTGTTTCTGTCAATGGTTCCATAGAATATTGATCTCAACGAACAGCATTTTGAAAAACAATAATAATAAAAATAACATGTTAGTGTGCGTAGTTTTTTATTTTCTAAGAACTTTTAAGATTGACCCACGTGTATCTAATAATGTTTTACTGTGAGGTCCCGTCAATGAAAACACATATTGTATTCCACTAACATCTAAAAAGATCATAAATGTATAGTTTTGTCCACAGATATTGTTGTTTCATGTTATACCACCTCGTTACTGAGGCTTTGCTCTCACATTCTTTTTACTTCAGACCCGTGTGGAGTTAGAATGATTTCGTTCATATTTTCTATAGAGACATTCTCGTTTCAAAAATGAGCCAATGAATTGCCACCCCTCTTCTTGGTTGCAGTTCCGCTGTCCATTCTAATTCCGGTCTCGTTCTCAATTCAAACGTCGCTTACTCTCTCGATTCCGATCCAAATCTCGTTCTCGATCCCGATCATTCATCCCTGTCGCCTTCAGGATTGCGTTGTTCACTCGGGGAGATGCAATAATTATTATACTGTTAAGTAATTATGTATAACTATGTAGTTACTAATGAAAACTGAAATTATTATACAAGTTTTGATAAAACTTGGAAAATTAAAGAAATATATAGTTTACATTACTACCAACGCTTGCTCGAGCCGTTAATTAAAATAGATCGAGAATATCTTTTGACACCCTTTGGTCGACGCTTCCAAAGTTTATACTATCTGTGTTCGTGAAAAAGTTTTTAGTCATTTCAGTACTATTGGAAACTACCCCTTACATTATTTATACAAACAACGGAGAATGGCGCCCTAGACTAGGTCGTCGTACAATATGCTAAAAATGCACAATCAAGAAAATCAAAAAGTTTTACCACGAATTTCCCCAATCTGACATTGTCCATCGGTATAATGCATTTTTTATAGTTATACAATACCTATTTATTTTAAATTTTAAAAATCGCAGCATTCATATCAATATGGTGGATATGAGAATTAACACTCTAATTATTATAATACAGGAAAAAATTGTTGGTGAACGGGTTGGACGGAGCACGGCCACTGCAATACTGCATTATGTAGATTTATTAACTGTCAACATAATAAAATGTTAAATTTGGTTCATTTCCAAATCGCCAAATTTTATGAAATTGCAATTTAAAGTATTTTTATATGGCGGAGATACTAAACAAATAAAATTTTGCAATTTTACCCTATCTGGGTCTTTGCATTTTTCACCATTTTTCAATGAGGTGTAAAAAGGCCTAGCTCAGAATGAAACATCTTCCTTTAATTTTTTTAATATCAATATGAGGTCTTACTAGCACGTCGAGGGCCTTAGGACTCGAGTCCTCCAAGTGCCTCCGCGCTGACCTGGCGGGATCGGGGCCTGCTAACAACCATTACAACGTCCGGGCCGACCGCACAGCGTGCTCCCTGCGAAGCGCGGAGCGGGTGGCATAATTTGGCTTGAGTTTAAAAACTAATCGGTTCATTCGCTCGTGATCGGGATTCGTATCTGCTGCCTTGTGGTTCGAAGCAATGCTTTTTATTTTATCACTGGGCCACCATCGCTCGCACCATAGATATGTATGTTATATATTAGTATCGAACTTTATGTCTCTGTTGCGAATAAAAAAACAAAAGACTATATTTCAGATTATCATAAACCTAAATGCATTGCACCAAGAAAAAATATTGAAACAATAATACAAAATTATACACTCTATTGTAAGAATATATATTCTTATAATTTTAAGAAGTACCTACTTCGGCTCTTATGACTTTACCATATCCAATCATTTCCGCCTTATTCCTTATAAATATTGTTGTATTTGAGATGTTTTTAATTCTTTAATAAATATACAGACTATTTTGTTTTTATAGCCAATTTAATTATTTAAGTTCTATTTCTACAAAATTCTTAATATCTACTATACATAGAATTAATAAACCCTAACAAAACTAAGAATTACCGGTACGGTAAATCCACTATCGCGCGGTTCAAGCTTAAAGGCAGATTAATATATAGAGACAGTAACTGATTTTAACTTCAATTATCGTGAAACTGACTTCAAAATGAATAACGGGAATATTTAAGACAGTATACTGTACAGATACAAAATCGATTTCCACAGAGTCAGAACTGACTTGTCTTAAAGTTGAAGTCAGTCCAGTAACTGACTCAATGTAAATCCGCTTTGACCAACTTCAGCCAGCGTAGGGCGACTTACTTGAAACTATGTCGCTCTATCCATCGCCGCGCTTCCAGTCGAGGCGGCTTTTAACATATTGACTTGATTTAACATATTAAAAAATTATATATAATTACATTATGCCAGTTGAAATTAGAAAATTGCCATTTTTTAATTTAAAAATTTCGTAAAAAATTAATATATTAATGAAGAAAACAACTCAAAGCCCATGAGATTTAACTGAATTGGGATTTTAAATGTTATATTGTATTTAATTGCATTGTATGTATTTAATTTATAAAAAATGTTATTTCTAAGTGTTGTACAAGTTTTATAAACTGTTCAATATTTTGTCGTAAAGAAAAGAGTAAACAATGAGTTTCTTGCCCATTCTTCTCAGAGGGAAACAGCATTTGAAATGCGTGGCCATGTTTATGTCAACAGAATACAATAATAATGTATTTAGAATGCAATTCTATTATTTACAAAGTGAAGATTTTTATTTTTGATATGATTTGATCATTGTTGGAAGGAGTAAATCCATGCATATTAATGCGAGTATTAATGATCAACTACAAAAAGCGAATTGTTTTAATCTTAAATTAGACCGAAACGGTTACGTTGTGGACTATTAATGATCGGTTATTTAAAAAAGAAAGGTTTTTTGGAACACGCATTAAAGTTTTCACTTTGAAAATATTTAAGGAAGACCGAAATAGAAAAAAAAAACAAAGACATTTTTTGTCTCTCTCTCTATCCCATCATTTTTTAAAAGCGATTAAAAATTTAGATATAAAAGTTTATTTTTACAAAAATAAAGTACTAGTTTATATAATTCCGCAATGGTGTGGCTTTTGACTAGTGAAATAATTTTTAGAATCGCTTCGGCAGTTGAAAGTTTATTTGGAATACATTGCGTTTTCAAATGAACTCGATATTATATGAGTTTAGTGCGACAGAACGTAATTCGAAACATCAATATGTGACAAGTAATATCAATCCATCTAAGTTAGCCACATTTTCTTGGCAGAATTATTAAGATCCAAGAATTCACAATGGGTCAAGGCTTCTTTGGGCAGTTACAATAAATTTTTCATACCTCATATGTATATTATGGGTTGTATGTTCGTGGGGAACCAAGGCAGTATCAAAGATATATAACACTCTTCTTTGACGTACGTCCCACATATTTATACTTAATTCAATTCTCAATATCAAGTTTTGTAAATATTACAATATCAAATGAAATCAATTTTTAAGTTTTTTCCATGACAAACACCGTATAAAGTAATTACTCTCTGTTTATGCATAAAACTTACGTAGAAATGATCTTCACGAGATTATACGCACTAGGCCAGCGTGAAAGGTAAAGGTGTAAAGGCCTTCAATGTGAGAGAAAATTAAAATTGACGGTGGGTATGTCTCAGCAGTTGGGCGTTTAAAAACCTGACACTGTTAAAAAGAGTCTGTCTCCATCAGTTCTGTACGAAGATCATTGACTCTTGTTCAATTACGAATGAGGGGTCATACCATACCATCGCGTTGGCATATTCAATGCTGTTCGTAGAATGTTTTATACGCCTTGTATCGCAATGATGCCGGGATGGTGTACTAAAAAAGATGTTTATAAGACTTAAATAACACACTGTTCATGATGTATTGAACCAAAAAACGAGTACAAGCATAGACACGTGTCAGACGTTTAGTTTTAACAAACAGTTGCATACACGTGATTGGGTTTATAGAAAAAAATTGAGTCAAAGAAATTTATAACAATTTGAATAGTAAAATAGTCATGCATTTTGGATAGAAGTTTTAGGTTGTATATAATATTTTACTACAACGAATATAAATAATATAAGATTCAAAATATAATTTGTCGTGAATTATTACATTCAAATTTCAAGAAAACAGATAATTAATTCATCCGTGTTGCTTATCTAGAATTTTTTTATTTGAATATTTGAGGGGCTTACAAGCAGGCACGTCATCGTAAAGTAAATGGTCACCGCCCCCCAATGATCACTCGCAACCTCAGAAAAGTCATCAGAGTCAGAGAGCATCATCCTATTCCTATTGCCTCCCAAGAGGACATACTGTCCTCTTAGGAGGCAATAGGAATAGGATTTCTAATGAAGAGAGGATTGATGATGGAGGTGTGGAGGGAGGAGTTAGCGACCTGGTACTCTCATTCACTGGGTGAAATCCAACAGCGGAAGCTGCAACTCCACGTCCGTATTCTGTGAGAGAGTAGTGTTTCACAGATCCAGTCGGACTATTTTTGTACTGCAGCCACGTTGGCTACAGCATTATTATGGCTCTGCCAGAGTAATATGGAATTATTCTTCGCAACTTAATCTTTTGACATTGGGCACAATAGCACCATCAATTTTAGATGCGAATGGACGTGAATCGATTGAGTTACCATCACGGCTCACCGTTTCAAGGCGAGAGTTTATTTTTACTGAAATTGTTTCAACATCACATAGTTTGCTGAAGGTCTATGTAACGAGAATGATATATGTAGATCGTCTATGTATATATACGTTATACGTGAATTTTTTGACGCAACTGTATAGCGAAGTCGGCAGTTTAGAGGAGTGTAAAGCCGTAACGGCCCCGATGGTGACCATCAAGTATTGACAGTACACGTTATCACATGCCAAGTCCGCGGTAAACTCAGTAACAATTTGTCTATAGATGTATCAGCCCTCCGCATTACTTTAAAAATCGGATATTATCTGACTGCGCCAATTAGTTATCTTAAGACAAAAAGTAGGTATTCTATCTCTTGAATTCTCGAAATTATTTGAAACTAAAAAGACTTATTCGACGACATTACAGTTTCGGTCTTGTTACATTTTGATAATGCGACGAAACTATACGACTAACATGACTTAAATATCGGTCAATAATTCTTCAAACCTGTTAAGGTTTGATAAAAATACACTAATAGATGAATATTTTGCGCGATATGAACGGTTTGATTTTAACCTGAATTATATTGCGCCGGGCGTCCTTTAGAAATAGTATTGCATTTGAAAATAAAAATTTATTCAGTCATATAAAAATTCTAGTTCGGCATTTTTTGCTTACGTCGTCCTCAGCAGACAGGTTATGCAAAGCTAAAAAAGCTTACCAATTTCAGTATTGTTTTGGTTGTGCAAGGTATAAAGACACTTACCGTCGCGTCGGCGGGCCACCAACCGAAACGATGCTGAAACTAGTAAGCTTTTTTTAGCTTTGCATACCCTGTTTGTATCTCTGTGCACGAGATGACGTCATATAATTACCGGTAAGCCGAGGAGGCGGTTTTACATCAGCGTTTGCGTAAACAGTTTAGATGAGCAAAGTCAGTATAAGTACTCGTATGTGTAGATCGATGCAAACTGACTCACGAATGCACGTCTATTCATGTAAAATAAATCGTATATATTACGTTATAGATCAGTGCCTATATAGATTATGGACATATAACAGTATAACACTATTGATTGTTTTTCTTAAAACTCCTTTTGTTAAATATGGAAATATTGTATTCCAAAATAAAATCTTTGTTTTGAATTGTGAAATTTTTTTCAGTTAAATTGAATTCTTATCATAGCAAAGACTTCAACGCGTCTGCAAAATTGATTGTTAAATTGGTTAACCACTATTATAGTATGTTTTAAATTGTATGTATATAGCGGCAGACACAAAAAATAGTCTTCCCAAAATATACAAACTAAACAAACTGTTAGACCGTATTTCTTTAAAGTGATTGATCGAAAAATATAATTATATAAGATTTAGTTCTAGCATATCATAGCGCATATTACCTAACAACATCGATATACCAACAACGAATTGTTGTAAACATTTTACAGTACGATAGCTATTGAAATCAATTTGAATAGTTTTAATAGATCTAGTATGGTTATAACCCGCAATACGATTCAATTAATTACAAATATCTAAGAACGAAAAGTAATTTATACTTCGTAATAACTAATTATTATTTAAATTAAACTTATATTATTATGTAAGTATCTGGGCTCTCTGGACGCTTATTATTTTATTTAATAATAAATGTATTACATTTTTAATAAGAATATTACATATATTCTATAGGCACTATGTCCTGTCAGTATATACCAGATTATAATTATTATATATAGATGATTCTAAGTGACTTCAGGAAATTACGCTGATATTCAGATAAGACTATATTTGTCCATAAAACATGTTGAAAGTTTAAAAATCAGTGGTCTTGCTTATTTATTAATTAATTATTTAATCTAAGAATACTATAGAAAAATTAAGAGAGAAGATTAGTCACAAAACAAAGTTTCACGCCAACACAATAAGTACACAAAAAAAAAAAAATGTATACAATTGGCGATTTTATTAATTTGTGGTAATTTATATACCAACAATACCAATAGCAATTAAACTTTCTACTCTTATCCCTATCCCATATATGTTTCCATAGACAATTCTCTGTAGAAAACGTCAAAATATTCAAACAAACTAACTAACTGCGCGGGGACCGACGGATGCGGCGGTATCGTTTCGGGCGGGCGCCTTCCGTCGAACACAAATGTGGCGGGCGAGACACAAGTGGTCGCGACTGGCGTGCTACCAGGCGCCTACGAATCGCCGACAGATCGGTTGTCTTTATCATTAGCAAGGCGAATAATGGTGGGGAGGAGAAACGGGAAAGAATACCAAACAACAGAATCGATGTATTCATTGAAAAATAAACTAATAAAAATAATATAAAGATGAAGTTCCCTTTTTGGTCTCAGACCTGAAAAATGTTACAAAAAAAAGGAATTTAGAAATCGGGTTGAAGGGGAAACTATTTTATTAAAATTTGTTACAATATTCTCTTCCAGAAAATAGTGCTGTAAAATTACTAAAAATGTAGTTAGTAGTTTTACTGCAAAGTATTGAATTAAAATTTAAAAAAATATATTTTTTACACTTTTTGATATTTTTTTTATTATGCCTTCGCCTAATAAGAATAAATAACTTGCAGGTAGATAATTTATAGTCACTACTCGAAGAAGGTATGAAAATGACCGGGCACAAAAATGAATGTATGCAAAGGAGGGTCTGTTCTGTATTTATGTATAATCTATGTGCAGGCGACGGGCTTGGCGGCGGCGGCGGGCGGCGGCGGCGCGCGCTCATTTATTATTAGGCACCGGCCCGCGGCGCAGCTGCCTCATGTTTATTAAAGAGTCGGCGGCTCCGAGCCCTCGCGGGCCCCGCTCACCTGGGACTTAAACTGCAACGCAATCATTATTAATGTTTCCTTACTCGACAACACCTCAAACAGCGACGCTGTATTTTATACTGTATGAATGACTTAAGCGACTGTTTAAAATGTTTATCGATGATTGCTGATCAAACTTTACAAATGTCGCCGTCGGATATGTTCTATTTAAAATTTTCATATGTTCTATTTAATTTTTCTATCTAAAAAATTATCTATCGCCGAATTGGCCGCGACCTCACGATACAAAAAAAAAAAATGGACAGTATTTTAATATTAACTTTCTGTGTAAATTTGATGCGGGTTCAGCTCGAATTTCTTTTTGCAAATAAAACAAAAGAGGTAGGCCGCCACCACACTCCGGCGCCACTCGCGCGACCCGAGCCGTCCTGTGTCTGGAAAAACGCTGAGAAATCTTTAAAAGGTCGTATACGTTGTTGGGCTTACATAATAATTACAAAATAGTTTCCATCCGTGACTTTATTTATACGCGTCAATTTACGGTAAAAAACAGTAGATGTCAGGAGTAAAGTATATATTGTAATTTTGTAGAAACCTTTATTTATTTAGAAAGAAATTTAATTTATTTCTCTAGGAAGGTTTATCATCTTAATAAATTTACCTGTTCGGAGTTTCATTAAATCAAAACTTTTTAATTTTATAGTACCAATTAAATGAAACTTCATTTTATAAAGGTCTATCTACAGTTGCCTTAAAAAATGGTCAGCAACTCGAAGATACTAATTAGCCACAATAAATATGATTTTCAATTTTAAACTGAAAAAGAAAGTCAAATGATAATTGTTCACATGCTTTGATTAAAAACGTTTATTTTCCCCTAGAAATGAATTTGTTGTTAAAATGTGAGTTATTTTCTTAATAAAGAATTGATATTCAATAAATAATTAACGAATAAAATCTAGACGGAGATCAAACAGTGGTCAATAAATTTTTCGCTATACGCTGTGTGCGTGTCGTAGCGACCGCGCCTGGCCGCGTTCTGCTTCCGCCGAGACGAGGCTTTATAATCGATCTCGACGCGGTCGGGTCGCCTCTGCCGTCGCGTGCTGCTCTGGTGATTTGTATCGAAAGTATCGATGATTTCCGATTGATTTTCTCACCTTCCGATAAATCCTCGATTAGCATAATTAATCTCCCTGAAGGCGAGAATTTTTATATCCGAGATAGTAGAATTGACGACATTCATTCACACACGTGATATTTTCGGGCGTGGTCTTCACGCTCGAAGATATATTTATTGATCACAGAAATAAAATGGCTCTTCCGATAATTATTATCATAGAAAATTGTCTCGAGATGAAGTTACGTAACTAGTAAATTTTCCCTACACACAGCGAAGGGAAAATGTTTCTTCGTTTAAATAAATAAACTACATCGTTTATTTGTTGATGGGTAACATCTATTGGCGCGCCTTGGCAGTAAAAAGCGACTCGAATGCCGGGACGGCAAACGGCATTACGCCGTCATGCCGTGATGCTGCCACTACGCGCCGCTCTCGACTCGCTTATTGTATGCGCGCGCATATACTATATTCTCTTTTACTCTTAAATTAAGAAGTTGAGTTTAAATTATTTACTATTTTCATTAATTAATTGACTGAATAATAATTTATTGATAAAAAATTGGAAATACTTTATTTGCATTATTATCATTTTGTGTCATTTATTATACCTTGAACTCGTTGTCCCCAAAATAAAGTTTGACATTAATTCGTTATTTAATTGATTTCATTGATTTATTTGTCATATAGTTTAAAATATTTTAAAATAGTTTATTGTTTTAATTACTGTGACGTTACCTTATTATAATTTATTATTATCAAAATTATTAAAATCGACTAAAAATCATTTACTTTTATTACTAATTAATTGACGGAATTCCTAAAAAAAATTCGAATCACTAATGTATCATTAAATCGAAATATATTTTCCAGTTGTAAATATTCTCTAATTATATGTTATTATATTTAAAATAATAAGAAAAATATATATCCATTTTGTTAACATAATAATAAAAAATAATTATTATTTCATTACATATTTGCTTTACTGGTATTTAGGAATTATAAATTCTAATATTAAATGTTCCTTTACATCTGCCGAGCGTCCCGTGACGGCCGAAAGCTTTTTTTTTTTTAATGATATTCCCGATTCCCAGTCGTCCCTCGTGTTTGACGCCCGTCGACCACGACAAACGAACACCCGGGACACCAGGTACATAGGAGCGCACCGCGCGCCGCGCCGGCCGGCCGTCACGCCAATTAAATTAATCCACGCGATCGCATCACGGCCGATGCGGGGGATGAGCCATAAATTCGTGCCCGCCCGTCGCCGACGCCCGACGTAAAAAATCGGGCGGACACCGTCTGAGGCGGGCAAATATTTATTTCGAGTTATCGGAGGCTTAACGAGCGCAAATCGTACTGTTCTTACGGATTAAAAAAAAAAAAACTGCAAAATTTTTACTCTTCGACTGCAAAATTTTATTTGCCGCCTGGAGATGTAGCGCATAGCTACAGATAATACCTATTTGTTATGTAGCAAACTCGGCAACTTTCAGAAAACTGAAACAAAAAAAATAATGATATTTTAAATAAATCCGGAACTTCGCTCTGATTGCACGTTATCGTGAGACACTTCCTTCGTAGTTGGAAACTAAAATTTCTAATGATTGATTTTTTTGTCAGTTTAAGATTTTAACAATGACTGTAAAAAAAACTTCAATGGCCGTAAAACTTAAAAATTGACAAATTCTAAGTAGGTAAATTCTTAAATAAAATCTTCTATCCACGGACTTTAATCTCATTAATGAGAATTTATTTTAAGGCTTCGGCTTATATGTATAAACAAAAAGAAGAAAAAAAGATGATGATTCATGCGTCAATAATACTGAACCGTCTTTCGAGGAAGAACGAAACTTGGAAAAAATCCAATGTTGTATTCGAAGGAAACGAGCCAGGACGCAACAACTGGCCGGCGGAGGGCGCGGGCGACGGCGGCGTCTTAACAGGGGGCGAACTTTATAATCCGGGGCGAGGGACCGGCCGGGCCGGCGCGGCCGGCGCGCCGCGTGCCCATTGTAAAAATTACGCCATAAATCGGGCCGGGCCGCTCCCGTCCGCCGCGCCGCGCGGGCCGGCCGGCCGCCGCCAAATTACGGCGCGCGCGGGCGGCGGGCGGGGCCGGCGCGCTGCGGTCGCGACATCACAAAGGCGCGCCGGAAAAGTATAGCCGCTGTAGTGCGTATAGCGAGACTAGACATTCCGGTCAACATCTGTATTACATTTTTGTTTTCTGATAAATTCTGTATAGATTGTTTTTTGTATTCGTGAATTGATAACATCACAAAATTTGTATTTTGTTCTGTATCTGTAAAATATCATGCATGATTTATTGTATTTAACATATCAATCGGTTAATAAATAGTAATTTCAAATTTTAGATACTATGTATAAGTTTTCTAATTCGGGCTCGAATCCGATTTGATCTACATTATTTCCTGTATAAGAAGATTACACATAAATAGGGCTATTTGGAAATTCCCTACTATTTTTGAAATTCTCATATTCATATTAATTCAATTTGAAAAATTACCTAACCCACATTACGTCTGTGATTAGTAGTTTCAATAGCCTACGAACTATCGTTAATGTAAATTGAAATTAATAGCTAACTGCTAAATACAGTTCTTTTATTAGTACTATGCCATTTAAAATTATCTGTTATTTGGTTGTTATACGACAAATATTCCATTCGTTAATATTTTTCTTGCGAGAATAATTATATACGCAGTTCAAATGAATAAATGCAAACGTACCGCTTAAGCAGTAAGTCGATACATAAACCGATATCCTTCAGTGCCTGCCACGTAGATAAGCCCGTATCGAATGGCACGGCCGACGGAGTGCGGGCGCTTTTAATGGTTGTGGGCCCATCATTGTAACCCCACGACGCCACTGCTATTGTTTAGTATCCATCTTTGCTCTTATTGCGCGCGTTCGCATAGCTAGCGGTGATCGACAGTGACACCCCTCGCCATTTGCTAGGAAACCGACTAAATTATTATTTTCTCATATCTAATGCTGTGGTCCTATCGTTTGTTTTAAAAGCTCGTTGCGCTTTTGTCGATGAAGCAAAGGAAGACACCCTGTTTTAGTCTTCTATGCCGGCTCTTTTGTCTCCACAGTATCTCGCCTAAGATTTTGCAAGACGACGCGTTACCCATCCGCGCCACTTTCCACGCTTCCTAAGACCAGTGATCCTGTTCCCGTTCAAATTTTCATTATCTTCTTTTAGGTCTGTAATTTTATTTCTTTTTCCCATAATGATTTACAATTCTATTCAATGAAGGTTCGACTGTCGCCGTAAGCCTTATCATGGTTCCTCGTTTAATGTAAATAAAATAAATACTTTCTGGTAAGCATTTGTAAATGCATAGGTAGTCTCTCCTCGGAATATATTATAGGCGAAATTCGTTCGCTTCGTTTCAATGCATTCGTTTAGTTTAAAGATTTCAGTTACTCTTTCAAAAAATTTTGAACTTTCTAAATTCTGATAATCTGATTTGAATGTTATATGTACAAAGCATAGTTTAGTGTCCATATTAAATAATTTTAGTCATTATAATTTAAAATGTCAACACGCTGTCCTACTTATTAATGTTAGATATATGCACTGCCAGGCTTCTTTGTATAACGTTTAATTTTACGCGATCTTGCCAGGTATGTAATTCATGAAATCCTCTTATTTTTTTCCCCCCCGACTTATTCACTAAAAGATGTCAACTCTCGAGCCCCTTTCAGTGATAAGACAATTTTAATATACATAATCTTACTTCTAGCAAAGTGAATGACAACAGTGAAAACAGTCTCCTAATTCGTTTATGCGGCTCTTGAGGTTAAAGTGAAGGGTCGTCGTACAAAAATTTTATTTCATTTTTCTACGTTTATAATATGCGTATTTAATGTCTTTCCTCTAATGTCTCCATATCGTTATTTATCTTTATTATACAAACTTTTGATAAAAAGTCATTCTTCTCAGAGTAAGTGTGTGTTCTCCAAAAATATTTAAATTTTGCTGGTTCGCATTGCGGGCGTTCGCCCGATAGCCGAGGACGCGGCTCGCAGCGGTTGTACGGAGATAAGTGATTCTGTGTACGCGGCGCAGGCGTCGGGCGCGAGCGTGGCGGCGGGCGGCGGGGGTGCGGGAGGGTAAATGCCCGCACAGCGGCGGCGGCGCGCGGCGGCAGTGGCGGGTAATTGGTTCGCGCCGCCCGAGGCGAGCCCGTGAGTATCGCGCGCTTTAGCGACGAGGCGCCCTCCGGTGTTGGCATGATTAAGAAAAACCACGGAGAAGCCTGAATTAAACTTATTGTTATAATAGCAATTGTACTATTTTTTTTTTTTGTTGTCGGTTGTTACGGAGAAAATTACACATCTTGTCATAAACACCTTGTATTATTTAATAGTACATGACAGTTACTCTAACACTCGACTTTATTATTTTTTTTTTCATTTACAATTCTTATATGTTTTGTTCTCTTTTATGTAAGTAACAGTGAAGAAACTATTGTTACAAACTTTGTATGCCTTATTTCATTATAATACATACCTTAAATAATTAAATGAAAACTCCCCGATAATAAACATTAAAAAGGAATAGTTATTTTATTTATATTTTCGTTAAAATCAATTAGGGGTACCTTAAATATTTCAATTGTTTCACCTGCAGTAGTTGATAGCCAGTCGAACACATGATTCTAACTTATTATTGACACTAAGATTTAATTAGCTAAAATGCAAATAACGTCTCTTTAGAAACATCTTTACACTCCATATATTGCTTCATTTCTAAATAATGCCAATAACGTAGTGTTGTATACAATATTAAATTAAAAATCTGAGAAAAACATGTCGCACTATGCTCAAGGTAGGGTTCCGTAGCTGTTACTACAAAGAAATGCCCTACGAGTGAAAAAAAATCGGTTGTTTGTAAAGTCGGTTTACGGACGATAATTTTACGTGATAATGTCATAAAAAAACATTGATGAAAAATTGCATTCTTTTACGAATCGAATTGAATTATTTTCACTGAATTATTATTTCGTATACAAAGAAGTAGTTAATTGAAAATGACAATGTTTTTGATAAATTAACATTTATTTGCACTCGTTAGTTCTAATGTTTTTCTACTTAATTTATACAGTAAAGAGATAGATGCGTCACAAGCCGAACGTTTAGGCCGATCGTGCCTCTCTATTGTTTCGCGATCTTGCTCGCACGCTCGGCTCAGGCGGAACGCGACAATGAGTCATGCTTTTTCGTACGTGCAGTCGGCGTTTATCGATTTATAAGACGTTATAACGTCAAAAACTAAATTGTTACATATTTTTTCTGAACAAAGTAAGTAAGTAAGTATAAGCAGTTTAGTCGTGTTATTTTAAGTACGTTAAAACACAATTGAAATACCACAGTCCTAAAACATAAAAATAAGACATGAAAAAGTGCACCAGCCAAAGAGCGTGTCTTCATGGCATTTACGTTTTTTTTTTTGTAAAGAAGCGCAGTTTTTCAGCAATAACCCAAAATACATATACTGTTATATTCTTGATATACCTGATCATGTTCAAAATGATTTTCGCTGAAAGTTTTTATAAAGCGTAACTTTTTAAAAATTTTTCTAATTTTTTGATGACATGATTTGAAAACTAGAAGGGGGGACGTAATTAATTCTACTTATGGAGTAATTATTGCCGAAAATATTCACTGAATCAAAAAAATAATTGCTTAGAAACCTCAAGGTGTTACCAAATTGAAACCAAATGAACTTTCGAAATATGTGCCACACGTTGATGTTTGCTGAAAAAATTTTTTTTCAGCATCTGTTATATCTATGGAGTGCCGCCCCTGGTAATATTTATTTTTGTTATTTAACCACCCAACTAAGTAGCGGTTCAAACAAGACACCTACACTATAAATTTCATCAATATACGTCTTGTAGTTTTTGTATAAAATGCTTGTGACATACGGACGGACGGTCATGACGAAACTGTAATAGTTCCGCTTTTGCCATTTTAACTCCGGAATCCTAAATATGTAGAGACGCATATCTATAAAAAATGTCGTTTATTATGACTACAGCACCAAATCCAGATCAAGGGGTTATCGTATTATCGCCGGCACTAAAAGACGTGTACGCATATAATGCGTTTTAGCACATCGTACTTCCAGCAACGGTCATTGAGTGGTTTCATACATCTTGGCTATAACATCACGCTAAGAACACGACGCCGCGGTGTTGCTATTGGTCAACAGCACCTGAAAAATCAACTCGAACACAACGTCAGCTACGCTTGCACATTCTGGCTGCACAATTCGGTATTATTGTACTGTAATCGAGTTTTACATTACAATAATTGTTTTTAAATACAAGATATATTAGTCTTAAAAGCGATAGATCCAGAGAAAATCGGTTCCGCTGTATCCCTATCTCGATTTTGCTCTCGATTCCGGTCTCGTTCTCGATTACAACGTGGATCCCGCATGGTTCCATCTTCTCAGAATACTATTCTGAAATGTGATAGCGTTGTTAACTCACGTAAATGAAATGTATATATATTTCTGTATTTAATTGAGTATATTATTTGTAGTGATGTAAATTTCGCTATGTACTCGTAACCCTGAAACATAAAATTATTTATTACATCATTGCAATATAATATCTCTTAAATGTGAAATTTCAAATGCAAAGATGCATGTTTATTATCACAACACGCTGTTATTGTTGAACGGATTGTCATGATTTCGGAAAAAAAAATCAATTAAAATATAGCTGCGTTACTTACGGATAGTACAGTTTTGTATTTGGCAAAAACATGGAAACTGTTCAGTAATTTTAGCAATATGACCCTTTCACAAAAAAAAAAATCAACTTATTATAAGTGTAGATGTAGGTATAGTCGTAGAAAATTGTAATAAATAGCATAGTTTTCAGAAAAAAATACTTGGGAAATAGTTATCACTGCCTATTTGAACCAGAAGTTATCGCATTATATAGAAAGATTTCGTGTTCCTCTTCTGCAAGTTCTAAGACTTCTATTCTTAAATACGTTTGTTTATTTATTAGAAAAAAGCGGAAAACGGACTATAATACCTATATATTGTTGGTAACTTAAAAAATCGACTTACAATAAATCTAATCATTGTTTCGACACAATGCAATCCGTACAGCTAATGCTTTTATTAACCCAGTAGGGCTAACAGGTGTCAAAGTGGATGCAGATGGACACAAAAGTAATATATTGAGGTTGTAATTGACGGCCGTCTGTTTGTCGAAGTTTCGCTGAGCTTAAACTCAACGAATGCCGTGCCGAATAACTAGATGTAATTTTCTAGTATACGTAAACTTTTATGTTGTACGACCACAATTTAAATGATTCCGCCTGGCATTGCCTAAATTTTGTAAGCATTAAAAATAAAATAACGCTACTTGACTACCAAACACTTAGGTACATACAGTAATACTATAGCTAGCACACTCTAATTTTCCATGAAACGATCTCAACTGTTCTATCAACCTTTTGTGTAAACAAGTTTTTGGAAAAGTCTAGAAATAGAAAGTAAAAAGAAACATAATTTTTTTACACAATTGCGTCACAATTATAAAATTCGCCTCATTCATAAGTTGTCCAATATAATAATACATTTATAAACAGCATTCGACTCCATGGCGTTCCGTCGGAGCGTTTGTCATGGTAGCCGAAGTTATAGGTATGACAAACGGCCACCGGCGCGCCACTTTATACATCCGTGCCGGAGCCGCCGCCGTACGTGCCCGACCCGCGCCCCCCGCCCGCCGCGCCGCCCGCCCCGCGCGTATACATATATTATTCCATCGCTCCTGCCCGAGGAATTTTCCCGATAGAAAATTGTGTAGCACCTGCTAACGACCGATATATGAAACATGCCATCTTCCGAGACGGCGTTACTGTGATTAGAACGTTCTATACAAATATGTTACGTACGTTTACCGTATATTGCGTGCCCGCGATCCGGCGGGCGACGTGAGCGCATGAAGAGCTGTATCTACGCGGTGATCTACGAACGAAAACGTTTCGATAGATACCTGCGCGAACGCGGTGCCTGCTACATTCGTTCCGTCCGTGATCTCGTCACCGTTTTGCGGCCGAAGAGAGCCTATATATCAGACGTGAAATGAATAAATAGGTCCAAACAGACTTTGCTATAACGGCAGGCACGTCCAATAGAAAATAGACGACGTCGTACGCCCACTACGTCGCTTATTGATTCACTCGAAAAATGGATTCCACGGTGTCGTGACGGACCCGCGGCGGCGCCTAAAAAAAACTTGCAAAGGCGCCAGAATTGATGAGCTCGACTCGGACGCCGCACGCCGCGTCGGGCGCGACAGCCGTCGACCTCCGGGAATATATCTCGCTTTATATTAATTCAAAGCGTGTATCGAGATGCGCTTATTAACACGCAGGGCCATTAGGCGTGCACCGTTTTATATTCGGCCCGCGACGCGACGAGCCGGTGAAATACGACGGGCCGGGCCCCCCGCCGCGCCGCGCCCCGCCGCCCGCCCGACCGCGCCGGCGGACGAGCCTCGGCAGCAGCGGTCGGGCCGCGCGCTCGAGGCGCGTCCGATATGAATAAATGTGATTACTTTATTTACGAGTCACCGTCCGCGGATAACTTAGAACGGGGATATCCTATTGTTTCGATCCGAGCGCGGTGGTCGAATGCGCAGAAAGTAAGTTATCCGTTTTCGTTGTCGTCGGTTCCATTTACACGGTCTTTTGATATTGGATTTGTTAGAACGATATGTCCTATCAACTATATACCTCATAGAATCAAAATGTGGATTTGGTATTTATTTATTCCAAATCCACGTTCCCTGTAAAAATCTATGAACCAGCTCCACACTCGGTACTCCAGGATTGCATATATAGATAAAAAAATGGTATACCCAAAAGTGCACGCCTCATAATATTTTCGTTTATTTTGACAAGAAACAAAAAAAAAAATTGAATTTAAGATGATAACGAAGGGGTATGATATGTACTTAATTCTAGAGACCGCCACTATTTGTGAGTCCCCTTGGTCTATTGTTAAATTGTATATTAGATAATTAAATAAATAATTTAACGACACCGAATTAGATAACCGTCTTCAATAGGAAACGACTTAGTCTAATTATAAAACTATTAAAAAAAAATGGCTAAATTAATACATTTTTTCACAAGTAAACGTGTTTTAAGGTGTGCAGAGCTGATAGACGGGATTGGTTTTCTAAACTATTTTCATGTTATTTTTTGTTTCTATAACATTAAACCATTTTTTACAGAATTAATCTTCATGAAATTATTTGTGCAACAGCATGTAAATTTTCCCATTTTGGTGTATTAATGAGAGAATACAGCGCAAGAAATGTTCGTTGACGAGAAATGAAAAATAATTTTCGATCGTGAAGCACCATCAAACGTTTTCGCGTTGTGAGCCATCCGTTAAAAAGGAAAATACATTTTAAAACCTTAAATAGGTAATAAAGCGAGAGTGTTATATCCCCGACACGTCTGTCATAGATCTAAGTATCGTTATCGGGATAGAAACTTTATAAAACGGAAGTACTAGCGAAGAGATGCAAAGGCGCTTTATAGCAGGCTGGACGATGTAAGAGACGGTCGGCCGTTTGTGACTTATCGGCGCGATCCTAGAACGGGCCGACCGGTCCCGCCTGTCTTGGGGGGTTTCGTGCTGGTCCCCGAGTCCCCCAAAGTGGAGTGCGGCCGCGGCGGTCTTGAGGTCGCGCAGGCGTTCACCCGTCGCCGCGGACGTCTGGTCGGCCGGAAGCGACAGCGCCGGGAGCGGATATTGCATGTTTTTTAGCTCTGGCTGCAGACGAAATAAAAACCAGTCTACATTCTAAATCGAAGCTAACTTGGAAAGATTTTCTCTTAGTTGGCGTTAAATTAATCAAAACAACTGTGAAATTATGTATATCAAAGAAAACTGATTCGTTATAGCAACTAGGTGGTAATTCATTTGTAATTGAACTAATAATGTAGGTACTATATTAATTCTAACAAGCAATATACATTATTTCTATCATTGCTTGCTTTCTTGCATAATTTGATCAGTTTTATTTAGATAGATAGATATTATTGTCTAAAGGAGACCTTTCATTCGTGTAAAGAGGACTTTTTGCAACTATAATATGTAATAATACTTATAAGAACAACGATTTCTAAGAAGCGAAACAATTGACTAATAAGAATTCTTCAAAAAAATATTTATTTAAGAATGGGCTTATAAAAAAATTTATGAAATAATCTTTTTTTGTGGATTTTATTTCCATTTAAATGCCTATATATATGTATAATTCAATTAAAATTATTCCGATTTCCAAATTAATATTTTACAGGGCACGGTTCAATAAAATATATATGTATATAACTCACAGTAACAAGAATTAACACATTTCTAACTTAAAAGCATCGATCTTGGGCCGTATTTATCCATCAACAGGTTCATTCGTTTTATTAATAAAAATACCCTTCTTTTTTTTCTTTTTGTTTTTTTCATACATCGATCTTAAGCCGAACTTAATCGATACATCGATTAACGAAAATCATCCGCGTCTGCCGCATATCGGCGCGTGCGATCGGTCCCGGCGAGCCGCGGCGACGCCACTCAACGCGCCTCGTAAACGTTATCGGCGAGCTCGTAAAAATGCGACATAAAATGGCGAACGTGCCGCCGCCGCCGCGCCTCCGGCGGCGGGAGGACGCGCCGAGGGCCGAGGTCGCGCGCCCGCCGCCCGCCGCCGCCCGCCCGAGCGCCGCGACTTCGGACCGCGGACTTTTGGAAACTTGAATTTGGAACGCTTTCAAATTTAGAACGCGGCCGTTTCATAATCTCTACCGAGAAAAGCACGCTACCGGTTCTTTTGATTTCAATTATTTCGAGACACGCCGGTATAGGTATTGCAAAAACGCAACAATCGCGTTTTTGATAAACGCAATAAAATGCATCGCGATCGACATCTGAATTCATGAATAGGTACGTTTCGTTTGAACGTTATTAAATAATTCGAATATCTTCATTGCAATTACAGGCAATACGGGGACGACATTGAGAAATAGTCAAATGCTTCGGTATTTAATCATTCTGAAATATCGGACTTACGCATATATATAATATGTTTTCCGAAATTCGTAACGTATTTAATACCTTTTAAATTATTTGCTGTTATTATAATATTATACCTTCTCTATATGTTTTTCTGGCATGCGACACGATACCATTATATACAATTTTTGTAATCTAAAAATAATGCTATTTTCGTCGATTATATTATTGTGAATTCATTTTGAAGCGTTTGAAACGTTAATTCGTAGAAAAAAAATCATTAAATACTTACATGTATTACGACCTTCGAACAAACGAGTAAGTGTATGGAACAAATGCTCTGGTCACACAACATGGAGAGAAAATATTTTCGTAACCTAAGTTAAGGTTGTATTTAATATTTTGCAGTGTCAATTCTTTTACCATTACACTGGTGAGGCTGCTCCCACTACATTTTGTGTTTAAGACTGGACTCGGACCTTGAGGGCCCCCACGCCGGCCCATTGTGGCTGGGGACTGATAGGAGTTACTGTCACTAATCCGGTGATGACGTCCGGGACCGGCGGCTTGACGTGCTCTCCAAAGCACGGGACCGAGAACTTTCATTTGATTTGATTTACCTCATTGGACAATTCATCCGTGGCCGTGTTAGTCCTCTACATTGATGCACGACTATCATCACTTTATTTATGTAATGCAATTATTTGTTAATAAATAAAAAATAAAAAAATTGCTTTGTTGGGTCCGATTTGATGCAAAATGTTTACAGATTAATTTATTTTCTCGTTAAAATCTACGTTTTAATTTTTATTTTATTTTTCATTTAATATGTATATGTAGTATGTATTTGAACTTATTTTCACGGCATTTATATTGAATATTCAGCTTTTTAACTTTGGGTATACCAAGAAAATATTCAAAAGACAACGGTAATATAAAAAAGATTTGTCATTACAATAAAAAAAGAGGTTTCATAAAAATGACGTATTAATTATTATAATATTCTTTTAATATTTCGATGTGTAGAAATTAAATTAATTACTAAAATATGGTCATCTATTCCTCCCTCTTCCGTCAGCTTTATTACATCAGCCCTCGTACGTCAGCCTTTCCGTACGTCATTGTTTCCTCGGGCAGTGCCACATGAATACCTCTTTGTACTGTAGCTAGTTCCACTATACTTTGACAAGCGTATTTCCACATATAAATAAACAAACAGTAAGTTATAATTATATCGTAGTGTATAAATATGATATGTTATGATTCCATCAACTTCATAATTAAAAGGGAGGGCAGGTATACCTCGTTCGTATGCTTCCCCGAGTACGGACGTGACGTCGCCGGCGCCGCAGGGACCCGCAGGCAAATTCGCACTCCAATTAGTGTCGGTAATCGAATGTCCCAAGTTGTAGGGACGGACCCTCCGCGCCACCCGGCCCGCCCCACGCGCGCCACCCCGCGCCGCGGCCGGCCCGGACGCGGACGTGGCGCGGAGACGTTTAATTCCATTTTGGAATTTGTCCCTTCTTTATTACATCAGTTTTGCGCGTCCCTCGCGCCGCGCCACGGCGGCTAAACGAAGCGGCGTTTAAATGATAACCAAAGGTTTTTTCTTATCGTCTACAGTTCCCCACTACTTTTTATTTAATCGCTCCACATCGCCGTCCTCACTTGCTAAAAAAAAAAACATTCGTTCACACTATATTCACTTCGAAAATATGACCGACAACGAAAATATTATCGTTTCATGCAGCATGGAATTAGGATTTCCATAAAATAATAAATAAGACCGTCGGAACACTAAAAAGCACCTACAAGTAGACCGAGCGCCATAATTCTTTTACGGGCGATATTCCGGGCGGAGAACCTGATATTCCTCGCGGCGGGGCCTCCGATAAAGCCCCGCCCGGGGCGCGGGCCGGGGTCGGGGACCGCGCCGCCGGGCCCTCCCGCGCACTTATCAAGTTATCAATTTGACGGCCCGCGCGCGCTCGCGGGGACATATGGGTCTGTCTGGGGCTCAGGCGGACGTAACCCGATAGCCTTTTTTTTTATAACTTCGACTGCTCTGTTTTACCTATCAAATATGGTGGCTTTTCACCGTATGAATAGATATCGTGAAGCGGTGATCTACTTGCATTTCCGTGGGTGTGCTCATACAATTCACGCAATATTTCGCTTTAGAATAGCGGTTCTTAATGATATGAAGCATGTGCTAGATCAACAGGTTGGCACGATGTGTTTTCGTAATTTCACATGTTCTTGAATATTCTTGTAAACTTTTTTCTGTATGCCCGCACATCCATTATTCATTTTAATACCATTAAAACAAATCATAACTAATGTCTCTATCTGCACATAGATTGTAGAAAAAAAGTTTGTACAGATCACAGATTTGAACACTCTCCTGCTTCGTGTAAAGGCGAGAGCGCCGATCAAATGGGCCGTTTATCAGTGGCAAACGATGTAAAATAATCACGTGCACAGCGATGATAGGAAATATCAGCGGTTAAGGGCATCGCGTTGGAACCAGAAGGTACCGGAACCATGGGCCAATTCACCAATGTGGTTCAAAGTTAGTAAAATTAAGTCATTCACTGCGCGTCTCGAAGAGCACGTTGAGACTTTGAACGCAGACGTAGACATTACGTTAGGATTAGAAGTCGTAACTAGCACCGAACCCGCGCTGAACCAACTAGAACGACGTTTTAGTCCCTGAAACTGCAAGAAATATTGTGGGGTGTATGTCTCAACAGCATTACTTGTAAAACCTGACAAAACAACACCACGACAACAAAAATTCCTGTCAAGTAACGATGATGAAAGTATTTTTTTAAATTTAAAACACATTTCCATAAAAAAAAAAGTGTAACTGTAAATTTACCCAGTCTATTTATTTGAAATATATCATTGATTTTCAGTATAGCGTACCCGATTCATTGTTAACGTCATAAAGCATAGAAAACTGCTTTTGTGAATCTTAACCGGTAATCTTCGTTCACATTTAAAACGTTTAAGTTCTTCCGCGCCGGCTCCAACCTTATAAACCGTCTCTACAGCCGCCGGCGCAGACGCAGCGATAAGCGCGCCGACGGCTACAGCGTCCCGTAACCCGCTTGCGGCCAACCACGAACAACAAACTATTGTATGCGGGTTTATTATTGCAACTGAGTGATGAAACTGGGCAAGAGCTACCCTTAAGTTTCTTGTTCGTTCTTCCTGAGGGAAAACAAACCTTCCGAACGAGCGGTAAAGTGTAAATTCGCAAAAAATTTTGACTTATTTCAAGTGTTATTTTATAATCTATGAAATACAGATATTTTGGATTTGAATTTGAATCGACACTTTGCAATTCTTTTTTCATTGTATAGTAGAATATTTGAAACAATTCCGCCATCTAGTTTTACTGGAAGTAAAGGGCAAAGCTGACGAAAATTTGATCTGTCCTACGAAAAAAAAAAGGTAAAGCGAACGATCATCGCAGTGATTAACAAATCCTAACGTAGATCATAATCATATGTAAAGCGCTTGTTCAACTTATGAAATGACGTATTTCCGTATGAACCTAGATTTCCTCGACTCTAGTTTGACGCTACATAGTCGAATGGATGGAACTTGTTCATATCCACCGATTAGCTTGTAGGTTTACGGCAGTCTCAGCGTGCCACCCCCATTTTATGTCTGAAAAGATTAGTAAGAGACACCGCTAACTATGTCGTTTACGCTCACTACATTGGACTATATAATATAATAGTGTCGGTAAGTGTAGCATAAAAGTGGATCAAGCGTTTTCAGTCCGGTAATTTTGATGTCAAAAATGAACCTCGCTCTGGTCAACCTGATACGGATAAGTCGATGCCATTTTGGAAAATGTAGAGCGAGATCGGCATATTAGTTCTTACGGCTTAGCTTGGAATTGACCACAAAACAGTTTTGACTCATCTGAAAAAAGCTGGATGTATAAAAAATAAAAGATACTTGGTTCCATACGAGCTCACTGAAAGAAATCTAATGAATCGTGTACTCATTTTCTATTTTTTGCTGAAACGTAATGAAACCGAACCGTTTTTGAAAACAATAATCACTGATGATGGCAAATGGATTACTGGTGATGGAAAATGGATTACTTACGACATGAATGTGTAAAAAAAAATCATAGTTAAAAGGCAAGCAAGTTCCACAAACTACAGCGAAGTCTGGATTAACTCGCAATAAGTTGATGATATGTGTATGGTGAGATTGAAAGGGCATTATACATTATGAGCTTTTATCGCTGGCAAAACCATTTAGGATCTTTACTGCCAAAAAACAGCTGATGAGATTGATGCAAGAAGTAAGAAAAAACGGCCAGAATTGATCAACAGAAAGGGTGTGGTTTTTCACGATGATAACGCCAGACTACACATATCTTTAGCCACTCAACAAATATTGTGATAGTTTGGTTGGGAAGAGTTGATGCATCCGCCATATAACCTTGACCTTGAACCCTCAGATTATCACCTGTTTCGGTCTCTTCATTCTTTAGGTTAACATCAAGAAAAAAATGTCAAAACTAATCGTTGCAGTTTTTTTCATCAGAAGTCCCAAAAATTCTATAATAATGGCATTAAAAACAAAATTCTACAATAACCTACAAAATGATAAAAATTTTTTGAAATAAAAAATGGTATATAAACATCATAATTAAATGTAAATTAAATATGACGGAAAATTATCTTGAATTTGTATGCGAAATACAGAAAAACTTTTTCCCCGACGCTATATATAAAATATTAAGCCACTATAGTCTTTAGTTAAGATATTATCAAATTTTTTTCTCGATAATCTTCGTCAAATTTTTCATCCTATAAAGAATATTTACGACTATAGGCTTTATTAATATTCTGGCGTGGTAGGTACTTTTACAAATAGACTGGGAAAATATCGATTTCTGAATTAATCTAGAATTAGTACGAAGGAAGCTTTATACAAATTTTACATCACATATACATTTTAACTCGTGCTTTAATCGGATTTAATTGGCATCCCACTCGGTTAAATAGAGAAAAAAGATTTTTTTGAGTACGATTTTCAGATATCCGAAATCAAAATGTAAGTCTAAAACAACACGACCGTGACTATATTAAGTCGTGAGTTCTCTTATCTCCAAACCAATTTGCAATTCTTTAGTCACACGATTCCGTACATAATCATCTGTGACAGACAGACAAATAAACGCAGAAGTGATTCCATAAGTGTACCACTTTAGCGCGGAACACCAAGCATTATCCATTAATAGCTTAAAAAGAACTCAACGTTGAACTTCTGACTAAACGGACCCGCGTAATGAGACTGCGATAGCAAATGTGTCCCAGTTAAAATTGGATTTTTCCAACGACCCGGGCAAAGCATTTTACTCTTTTTTATAATATCATATTAAAGCTAGTAATATCCTTTTGGTATATAAACATTCCGTTTCATAAAAACATGTTAACCACTAAGCCGGATTCGCTCGTTAAGCCGGCGGCGCGGGCGGCGCGGCCGGCGATTCATGTGTCTGGCTGGCGTGTCCTCATTACTAATCCTCTTTTAATTTTGATTGATGCTCCCGCGCCGGCCGCGCTCCATTCAAATACGAAATTAGCGCAGTTCCAGGTTTCCACAGAGTTCGTCCTCCTTCTGCGAAATCTAAGGATGGCAAAAGTATATAAAATTGCGTATTGTAAATTATATTACTAATCGTTCTATTCAAATAAAAATCAATACAATTCTACGATGATAATGATAATATGAGCTTATACTAGTTGCTTATACGCAACTATTATTAGCTCATATTAAATACGTATTAATAAATAGAAATTAAATACGTTCTGTATATATTTTAAATACTTCCGACTACAGTTTGGCGAGATTTTGTTGTGAACATTAATGAAATAGAGAATATGCCTTGAGGTGAAGACAAGAAAATGCTTTTCTCTCTAAATAGGTGCCGGGGCAATTTTTATTCTTTATTCTCGTTACTTAATTTTTGACATAGTTTTATCACACAAATTTTTAATGCAGCTGACGCGTTAAGGCGTGAGAGAGCCGATTACTAGGAGCAGGCGACAGCTGTCAGCTGGCAATCTATCAGGCGGCTATAAGACGTGGGAGGCGCGCGGGCGGCCGGCGGTGGGCGGACTCGGCGCGGCTTCCGTCGGCACTTCCTTCCGGAAATAGGACGCTCTTCCGGCGCCCGCCGTGCGGCTAATGGCGCGTGCCTCTAATGTCATGCCGCCCTAGTGCCCGGTCCGGGCGCCCCGCTCGCTCGTTAGCCCTCGGTTTTCCCCGGGTGACGCTTTTCGCGGCGTTTTCCCGTGATTACTACGCGAACGCTGCATGCGGTATGTACCCGTCGTACAGACTGATATAACAGACACATTTCACGCATGGGGAGATTCTGGACAAAATTTCAACTTTGAATAATACAAAAATGAAATGTTTGTATTATTCAATTTTAGGAAAAATATCAATAAAATATGAACAATTAAAGTGATGTAAAATTGTAAATTTCAATTTGCCCATAATAACTCGGTTGACCATATTTTCCATCCACGGTAGCAGATACGCCCGCCGCTATCGCGTTTAGAGCGCTGTCATAACGGACGCCATGCTAAACCGCTCATGCGGAAATTCGTCGAAAATAACAATAAGATAATAAATATACTTATTTTCGTGACCGGGATAGCGACATCCTCCCCTCACCTCGGGCCGACACCCGCGCAAGAGGCACGCTCGGTTCCTATGCAAATATTGCATTCCAGTTCTAATAAAACGTGCCGCCTTTAATAGTAAACAAAACTAATATAGAACAGACATAAAGAATTTGCTTTTATTTCGATATCATTGATTCCGTGGACCAGTACCAAATACTTTTTTTTTGGACGAGTTCATTGATGTTTTGTTTTTGATATCTTCGGAATTCATAAAAAGGATTCTTTTATTTGTTGTAAGAATCGATTTCTACACGGAAGTTAGTATCTACTTAGACTTAATAATGTGTTAGTTTTTTCTGTGGAGGTTTTTTATTTAATTTTTATCGTATATCCCAAAGAAATAGAATCTATGTTCCGGATAAAAAGTATAATATGATGTTAATGTACAGTTGCCGGTTATGTATCACGCCAAATTTTATTCAAATCTATCTAATAGTTTCAATGCGATGCAAAATCAATAGATGGACAAACATACAAAAATGAAAAAAACTACTAATTTGGCTTCCGTATTGATAATAATGTTTTCTCCGGCAGATTTTTTAAAAATACATTTAACGTATAGATTTTAGTGCGTCACAGTTTTATCACGACCGTAGTTTGACGAATAATCATTAAACTCGTTTTTGACAGTATCGACGAATTCACGTAGAATAAACTTTTTGAATGGTAGCATTAAATTTGTGGCTGGCTTTGTACAGACTAGTCGTTTTAGCCCCCGATGCAAACGGCGGAGTTAAAAGTTTGTTGCGCTTACCTGTGTGCCTGTCTGTGACATCTTAGCTCCCCCAAAATGACTGAACCAATTACGATTTAGTATTTTTTTTTTCATGATTCAAGACAATCTATTCAGCCATTCGAAGATTATCAGCCCTTTTCTAGATGATGAATGGATGTAAGCCACTTCCACAGGTCTGAAGTTCAATATTCTATTACTTAAATGATGTTAAAAGATAGCAAATTTGTACTAATGCTGCGGCACCACCTAGAATTTGATTTGGGTGTCCAACTTCCCCACCAACTTACAGCATAGGTATTGCTGTGATATTCTGTTTGAGTTCATTGGTATGGTCTCAATGATTAAATTATAGATAGACAAACTAAGTTCTGTTCGTAGACGTAGAATAAATTCCTTCATCTTCTGTTTTGACCGATCACGCTCTCACTCTTGATTCCGATCGCGTTCCCGCTTTGATTCCAAACCGGGTCTCGATCTAAGTAGATTCTGGTGCTGGTCCTTCAATGTCCCAGCGGTGAATATATAAGAGACGGTGTTATACGGTACGGAGGACGGACTACAAACGTGGGAGGAGCCTTAATGATTATTATTTGGTCAGATAGTGTGGGGCGCTGAATACAGTATTGTGTGGTCCGCCGACGCGACGGCCCTAACGCGTGTGGATCGAAATTTTACCTACTACTTATATTATACTTATGTATTATTTTTTGACTTTTTAGAGGTATCGTTTGTGACAGAGATTTTTTGAATTTCTACATTTAAGTTTTTAATTATATTTATTACATATTTAAAGCGTGTCTAATAAACGCACTATGTAAGTGAATATATTATAATAATATATATTGTATTTTTAATACTTGCGTAGAAAAGAATCGCCTCCGTGAAACTAGTAGTAGATATAGGTCATAGAGTTACAACACTAGTCTAATTCGTGTACGATGACTATCATAACATCTCAATTAAAGATAAATACTTCTCGTACGGGCATGACTATCAATCGTCAGGCTAGCTATTATGATGTCAGATTATTGCTGGTAATAAATCGTAACTTACCTAAACGAATTTGACATATGTCTATGGAGGCATTCATAATATCATAGAGTAGGTATCAAGTGCATTCTCATTCGCACGAAATTCCATCACGTCGAACTGATGTTGCGGGCAATAGATCTTTTTATAGTTTAACAGTCGCGACAAGTGCAGTCCGTTGGGTCGAAGTCTTTTTATAGCCGCGCGCCCCCTGGCTGCAGGCGGCGTGCACTTTTAATTTGCAGTATCGCCGCGCCGTGGGGCCCGCCGCCGCGCCGGGACGGCGCGCGCGCGTCATCTGCGAGCGCGTTAAGGCGCGGGGCGGACGGGTAGGCGGGGGCGAGGGCGCACGACGTGTCGACTTGCCAATTTCACGTGAAATTCCTACGAAAATGTATCTCGAAAGGATCAATAATGCATATAAAACTTAGTAATATAACTGAATGTTCTGAATGTTAAATAATATAGTTATCGAATTTTAGTTTATTTATTGTTTGTGTGTGTCGGGTTATATTTACCCCGGTGCTGAGGCACACCCTACCTTTTGTAAGCATATATACATCTTTTGTTCGGAATGAGCGATTTGTGCCTTCGGCCCTCCGGGCTCATCCAATGCGCGTCGGAGGCTGCTGACGACCGTCGAGGCTGATACGATGACAAAATCCGGGACCGACTGCTTAACATATTCGACGAATCACGTCGCGAGTGGTTTGATTTGACTTAATTTAAAAACTCATGGTCAATCCGCCCGTGGCCAAGATTGAACCCAATCCTTGTGGTTTGAAGTCGATGCTCTTAATCACGGAGCGCCACCGTAATTTGTAATTATTCAACAAATTATTTATTGCATAATTACAAAATAAAATGTGTATTTATCAGAGAATATCACGAAAATCAAAGATTGCCTTCATCGCTATCACATTTAATTTCGACTCCCGAATTGTCACCCTTTCCCGAATCGGTCTCGTCCTCAAACAACAATCTCTCGTATTCGTCGTCCAAAACTATCGTGCTTCTACTAGAAGCCTTCTAGGATTCACCCCTACGTTTTATAACGTAATCATCGTACTTCCTCCACTTCTAAATGAGATAACTTTCAAATAAAACAACAAGCGCGTACTTTTTCTGTTTTAAATTATCAAAATTCTTCAGCCCTTTAGCCAGACCAATTCAGACCATTTCTGTCGGATTAATGTGGGATAGCAATGGAAGCACTATACGTCTTTCTTCTTCAATTATTTCATCCATTTTACAGGTTTTGTCTCTCTTCCGGTTTGTGATGAGAGCCATTAAAGGACATTTGCGAAGTGACTGGATCAAATGGAATATTACGTCCCAGTCCAATCTTGATTTTAATAAGCTCGTACTAGGACTGTTATCTACATATGCGTTTCAATATGATATATCATGTTGTCCGTAATTAACATGGTTTTTGGATACGTTTGGTAAAAAAAAACCTTTGATCAATCTAGTTATTTTGAGATCTTCGCAATCCGCATCACGTGATTATCACTTATCTTAGAATGGGCACTAGTATATGAAAAAATCATTGTCCACACATCCGTTGCGGCTTCTAGCGTGATACGCAGTTCTTTTTTGATATGTTTGACCTTAGAACTTGCAGGCGTCGTGTGACACTGAATTAGGTACTTTTCGTCAAGAACAACTATCGATAGTTCTAACATTTTAAAAATCTTTTATAGCGTTTATGAAATAATTGTCTCAAATAGTCGTAACAACAATTTAAAATGTTGTCATCTTTTAATCCTGTATTCATTTTTTTTTAGATTCGGAATCATTATCTTAACTGTATGGAATTGGGTTATTTTCTTTACATTAATTTATATTCAGAAGATTGGAATATAACAACGCCATATTGTGCTTAAATAGAATTCCTTTCGCCTGCAATCTTTGTGACGGTTGTTTTCGACAGCCCATTAGCTTCAGAGCGGCTTTGCCGAGTTGATATATTGGGATTCATACGAAGATCGATCTCGCAGTCTCGCTTACTATTTTAGAAATGTGCATAAACATTAATTTGTTTGGCTCGAAGTCCGACTATTCCTATCGGTGGTATCGTCTCGAGACCTTGCCCTCGTGCGGGCGTGAATAACCGGTATAAATACGTGCGTTGCCGACGCGTATGCTGACGGTCAACGGCTAGCGTTCTCTCCCGGGCCGCAACTCCTCCCGGGCACGTCTTTGCTCATACCCCCTCACGTATCGTGTTAGGGCGCGGCGCGCACGAAGTTGACGGTCTGTGCCTATCCGAATCGCGCGCCGTGCCAGCCCACGGCTGTTGAATTTTACAGTACACGCGCTAGTTTAGGTGGCATCCTATAAAATTATATTTGAATAATTGCCATCTCTATGAAACATATTACAAAAAAAAAATAAATGATTAAATAGCGAATTTATGCGAAATGCGAAGGCAACATCACTTCATTATTATTCTATTAAATGAAAGTAAAAAAAATATTAACGGCATACCTATACTGCAACTTAACAAAAATACCGATATAGATATCGTAAAACAATTTTTATCTTGGAATTTTGCAAATGAAATAAATAAGCATGGTTGTATATCTATACGCAATACTGTTGATAAGTTATTATCATTAGATTTATTTGGATTGAACAATTTGTCTTTTCAAAGACGTGAAATAAGCGTCGCGTGTCCCATTCGCGCTTGGCGAGTTTTATCCGAGATATCTTCGCTTTTCGAGCTCGTATCGATCGGATTTTTCATAACAGCTGGCGAGAAGTAATAAAAAATATTCATGCACCGAGACCGCCCATTTATACAACGACCCTATAACATAAAGCGCGCCGGCGTCGGCGGCTGCGCGAGCCGCCCGGCGCGCGGCGAGCTCGGCGCGCGACGTGCCGAGGGTGCGCCCCGCCGCCCCGCCTCACCCCGGCCCGGCGGCCGCGCTGCCGGCGGCGCCTGGCGTCCGTAACCGCGCCTTGCGTGCCGCGCTTTGTGGTGACAAGTTTAGTTAGATACGTTAGGTTTTGATAGTCTGACACGAATAAAATTTTGCATTTTGATAAAAATTATGGACCATTATCATTTGCTCGCGCAACTGATTCAGAAAACACTAGTTTTTTTTTTAAAAAAAGTGTTTATTATTGTTAAACTAAAAACAGAATTCACATAAAAAATACTTGAAGTCTCGCCTTTTTGTGCAATATAAATGTAACGAATATTGTGTAGGGAATAAAAATTTTGATGAGGATATATTGCTAGAGAATTCCACATTAACGATGCGGTTAGGAATGTGGAGGCGGATATAAATGTGATGACAAAAAAAAAACCTTTACATTAATAAGCTTCTAAACAGCGGAATCACTTTACATGTTTACACGTGTAAACAATAGTATACACACAGACAAACACAATAATATATCGACTGAAGTGAGAGTGTACTGGCTACAGAAAGATATTTTTTATAGTTATGTTCAGAAGTTAAAGTTGGGAATACGGATATTCGTTACAACATTGAATTCAAAGCATTACTACACAAATCAGTAAGGTCGTTAATTAACTTTTACGTCATTTTCTGAAGAATATAACTGTATAAAATATTATATTATAATTTTGTTATTACATTCGTCAATCAATCATCATTTTAAACAAAAATTATTATATTAAATCGGACTTAAGATATCGTAATTGCCTAATCATATAGAATTTTGAGTATTAATATTTTATCGAATTCGACTAAATAAAAATTAATTACCTCCAGTAACTTAATATATTCTTATGTTTTAAAAAGCTTCAAGAACATGTTGTCCTAGTACAGTATTTCGTACTATAGAGAGATGTCGGCGACATGTATTGTATGTATAGGATGTGGGAAGGCCGCATGGGCCCGTCACTCCGGCTCACATGAGATCTGCCTCTTGTATGAGAATACATCTTATACATGACCGATATTCAAGTGTTCGCTTGGATCTAGGCAGCGTACGATCAGATCGAAATTTAGCTGACTTTTAACTCTTACAATAGGTTTCTATATTGTTTAAAACAGTATGACTCGTGTCAGTCGGTATTTTTTTTTTATTTGCATCATTCATCACTGCGAAAAATAAACATAGATGTTTATTGCATAAACCCTATGTAATATGACTCTGAAAATTTAAATAATTCGAGTAACTATTCGTAAATTCATTTTCATAGAAGTGTAGAACTATATAATTGTAGTGCTCAAATGAAAAAAAAATTGATATTTTATTACAAGTTGTATCAACGTCTATGAAATTTCTGATGATTTCACGCTCACTTAATCTTTGTTCCAATTACAATAACCGTAATAAAAATAACAAAAATTGTCAGAAATACAAATATATTTTGTTAATTATTTATTAATGAATCGAGTGTATAAATTGTAGACGTGCGCTTCGTGCGATATTGCCGCCACTCTCCCCACCGCTAACTTCCTTCCGTTTCCTGATCTCCCTTTATTTCTGGGCGAACGCTACACAAGAAGGTGCATGCGCATTTCGTTTATGAAAAATCTTGCGACGCAACTTGAATATGAGTTTATTTAGTGCAGTGAGATTTGAATATGGTATTACTATACGCTCAGTGTGGATCCGATAGTAAATAACATTGGATCTCAGTACCTAAGCTCTTTTGTTGAGATTTGATGAAAAAGATCATTGACTTAGTTATGCATCATTATCAAAGCGCGCGCGCCTTGAGGCCATTGATGAAAAATGTTCTTGATTTGTTTTTCATACTAAATTTTTAATGTCGTATTTCACGAACCAGACTACCTGTCTTAAAAATAACAATACCGATTAAATATGAATACTATGTTCTGTTACAGAAACAAGTGACGTAGTCGTAGTTAGAACCATGTGCATGTATAATGTAATGTCCCAAATTATTACATTTGTGTTCAAATTATTTTCATAAATTATTCTTTTCAGAAATGGGAACAACGAATAACTTATAAAGTAATTTCAGTTCAACGAATAACTAAGTAATTTCAATGTCCCCCTATGCCTGTCCATCATATTTATTTTTTCCAAGATCATAATAGGGTAATTTACTGATATTTAGAATATTAAATTTGTTGATAAATTATGAACTATAGACCATCAAAAATTCTATGCCATTTCTTTCTTGCAAAATGAATTTAACGTTATTTTATATACCGCTAGAAGACAATGGTGTCATTGGGTGCTTACATTTTCTGTCTTATTATTAATTTTAAAAAGCCATTATTTGGATAGTATTATAGTTATTTAAAAAGTTCTCACTACATTCTTACTCGAATAAAAAACCTTTAAATACAGTAATATATAAAAATAGTTGACTGTCCTAATATTGTACCCATAAACAGTGATGTCCATTAAATGTTTAAATTTTTGATTATTTTTATTTGTAAAATATCATTATGTGATCGGTGAGTATAGTAAATGCTTACAACCTATCAGTTTAAAAAGATAACTGGCGAACATTATTATATGTGATATTTCTGAGAAATTATTAAATCTTTTAGCCTGTAAATTAACATTCGCATCATCATCTCGAAACATTTAGTATAATTTATTTTTAAATTTTCACGTACATTACAAATCACGAAACTCTGCCACTATGAATTACCTACGAATGAGGCAATGCGCAGATTCAATGTCCCTCGACCTTTCTTTTCTTCTGTGTTTCTGTGTGTGTGTGTCCCGTATTCGTGTGTGTATTTTACGCCATTACGACGCTTTTGTGGCTAATTTCACAGCGGTAGAGTTTCTTGCGTTGTAATGTAGTATAGTTAGGTCCACACCGGTTTTGTACCATAAAACAAAAAGTGTTATAAGACAATTTTTATCTTATATAGTTTATTTTTTTTTATAAAAGATGCCGTTTTCTTATGCGATTTATTGTCTCTACGTAATACTAAAAAAAAACTTGTTAGTATTTTAGAGCTGTCTTCCTTTCGTTATAATGTATTTAGTTTATTAGCATTCATCGTATTTTTTAATATATTTCTCTATAATACTATTGTTTATAAGCGTTGATAGATTTTTTGAGCGATTTCAAATACTTATCTTTGTGATCTACACTTATATATCTACTTATTAAATGACTAACTTTCCATTCACGGCTTCACTTACCTGGGCATAGAATATATTCTTCATTTTTTATATGGAAAACCTTGCTGTCAATCCAAATCTCGTTCCCGCTTTTAATTATGGTCCCGGTGCTGTTCTTGATTTCGATCCCGCTCATGTTTTTGATTCTAATCTTGATCCGACTCTCCGTTTCGAACCCGGTCCTGTTTTTAATTTTGGTCCCGGTTCAGGAGCGGTATTCCAATACTAATGGTACCAATTCGTACGAAACCAGGAGAAATGCTAGTATTAAAATAATGTATAGGCTATATTACTCTGCGACATTGTGGCTTTGTATGTGTGAAAGAATTTTTATACTTTATATAACCCTACAAATCCCCGCTCCCCCACCTTCCAAGGATAACTTTAAATCTATATTCTATTTCATGCCAAGTTCTATCTACATACGAAAACCACATTAAAATCCTCTCAATAATTTCAGAGAGGTACGCAGATAGACAGACAAAAGTTTAAAAATCGTCGATTTCTCTTTTGTTAACTTTCTTTTACCGTCCCCACTCCATTTTTCATACATACTTTTAACGTGAAGACACACCCGGTTCTACCATTTGACTATATAGATTTTGTATCAAAAATCTTTATAAATTAATCTACTTGACACATGCCTTTGTTTAGGATTTTAGTACATACGTAATAATACCAACGTATTCATTTCATGTGGCACTTTGAATAATAATATAATACATATTTACATATAATCCAGACAAGTATGGACATTATTTATAGAAAGCGACAAGGCCGTCCAAGTCAGTGGTACTGCGAATAAATTTTTTTTGCGTAACAAGCGAACTTGATATGCGATTGTTAAAATTTTACGTAGCAGAAATGAAATATATTAAATAGCTTAGACATGGCATTTTAATAAATATATTTTTGTGCAAGCTTCATTTCTATAGAGGCTTTATTAAAGCATCTATTTGGTCTTAACTTAAAATTGTACTTTAAATAATATTTTATTAAAATGTACATAATCATCGATGAACTAGCTTGTAACGATATGCTTTTGTGTTACAATTACCATATTTAACAAAGTTTCGTGTGTGAATTCATAATTTATTACTATTTTTAATATTTTTCGAGTAGGAAAATGATTTGCAAGTTATCATAACAAGTCTTGTCTAATACATAGTTAGACAATATGTTTTCATTAAACAATAATTACGAAGTCTTAAATTTTGAATTATGTTCTTGTGATTCTCGCACCGAAGGACATAACGGCAGATCGAGAAACTAGACAAGTGTCTCTCTATAGAACCAACCTCTAGCATCAATATAATGAATAAAAAGAATGGTAGATAGATAGAAATACTTTTCTCTAGGGCGTCATGCTAAATCCGTAGAGACGGAACGTGATCATTAAAAACTGGAAAGAATTACAAAATGTTCGCTGACCAAGGAGAATCGTATTAAAGATAGTGACTATATCAAAAGGTTACATAAACTCTTTCGTATTATCTTTTTTTTTTAGTAATAAACAAGTTCTCACACTGGCTAGTATGATTCGCTTACGAGTTTATCTTTGCTACCTTAGCGTAATTATTTATTCTGTGTTCTTAATTACGAAAACCTTCCTTTCAGTCCCTTTTGTCAAGTCTTTCATTTAGAATCCAAGTTTTCAGGTAATACGTTTACAGTATAACATACAATACGAAAAGAAATAATTGAAGGGTCCTGAAAGAACTTTATTTTTCATGTCAATCAATATACATTTTAACAAAAAAAAAAAAATACGGGTGAAGTGAAACTTCAAAAAAGTAACCTACTAGAGAATGAATTTAAGATAGCGTATTAGGAGTAGAATAATTGTAATGATTATTTATTTTATAATGTTTTTAACAAGTTTAAAATTTATTTTCCATTTTAAGAAGGTTATACGTGTGATCTAGGAGCAGTAACAAATAAGAATAAAATTTATTGATTAGAAAAAATTGAGGTACAATTTTATATTTAAAAAAGATAAAAAATATTAGAAAATATTCAAGTGCAATATAGGTATACCTAATATACTATACTCACTATACGATGCTTTTTGCCAAGGCTTTGCAATGTGCATGCCTACATACATGTACTAACACAAGTTAAACGCTCAGATGAGAACAAGTATTAAACAGTGTGCAATATAGCGTGCAACATTGTACAACAGTGTGCAACACTACCGACGCATACTCTCTCATTTTGGCTTAGCAATATACAAGCGCACACAAAACTACAATGCTTAGTAGACGAGAGTGGGGAGGCTACGAATTTATTCTATCTCAGTCTCTCGTTGGATTAATCCTATACAGTATTTATGTGTTTGTTTCTGACATTTTTGTTCATCAAGTTTCAAATCACAACGATTCTACAGAAGATTTACTTCGAAAATGCTCTAAATGCATAGAATCTTTTGTGGATTTTTATGCATACGATAATCTTGGCATTGTTTTTCGTCGAATACCAAAAAGGCCATTGGAGTATTATTAATAAAATAAAACATATATGAATAAACTACATTGGTAATGAATGGCATAAACAATGACAGCCTGGAATGAATAGATGTTTGACAAATCTATGTTAAATAAATGTTATGAAAGGAAGAGAAAGATGTTATGGATAATTTATTTACAATTTATTGCTACTATTTTATAACATCAAATTTCTTATGATATATATCATACTAAATGATCTCTAGATCTACTCTTAACGAAGTCCGAGTACTTCACTTCTTTTAAATTTTTTCTAATTGAAATCACAGGTCAGCCTTTACATTTCAATTTTATTATTTTTAAATACGATTTAATAATAATGAGCAAGTATCAAGACTGTGCGGCCTGTGTAGCATGAGTTATGCCGCGCGTGCGACGCGGGCGGCGCGCGCCCGTCCCGGGCGGCCGCGCCGGCGGCAGAATCCGGCGGACTTATTTTGCGCCGACGGGACAGCGCCCGGCGGCCGGCGCGGGCGGCGGGCAGCGGACGCCTTGTTATCTCACATACGGGCCTGCGTGAGAGCGCTGCTTGGTGTAGTTTGCGCATAGAAAGGAAATCTTATAGATATAGTAATTCTGTTTTAAATGTATGCTTAGATCGTCATTAAATGCCATTTGTCGTTCAATTTTATTATCGTGTATAATCGTTAGAAGAAAAAAGAAATTGGTGCTATGTTACATTTCGAAACGTACAATTTCGGGAAAGCAAAGAAACCAAATAATGTAATAAGGCCCGGGCATCGAAGGTTTGTGCATAGTATTTAATAGGTGTTTACAATTTAAGAAACTGAAAATAAAAAGAAAATTTGTAGACTCTTCGCTCCTTCGAAGACTATATTTGGAGTTAGTTTTATTTTTGTGCAATGTAATAAAATTGTCTATTAATGCAATCATTTCAGATTTTTCCCTGGCAAACTTCAGAGCTAAAGAGAGGATAGAGTTTAATTTTCGGGTTACCTTACCTCATTTTTTATTTTAATAAAATGTCTTGAAGTTTTTATATCCGCAATAGATTTTGATCAAAGTATTTTTGTAACTGTGTCAAACCTAAAGCAGTAATACTACTGTATGGCGGCAGATTTAGCTGAGAAACTTGCCGTGGCACACAGACCATTAGACAAAGACATTAAAACCTCATCATTTCAATTCTTATTTGACATTCGAGCACCGGAACTCAAATAAATAGGCGGGTCACGACCACGAAAAATGACTTATAATATAGAATATCAGATTAAATTAAACACTAATCTGTACTTAATCGTGAAGTGGCATTCGGTTTGAACATTAAATACAGATACTAAAAGGGCCATTCGGCAGCCGCAATGGAAGTAGATTTCATTTTATTTTCATATGTAATTCGTATGAAATATGTATGTCGAGTTTCATTAAGATGTCTAAAGAATTGTAGACGCTATCATGCTGACAATCCTCGCGTTATATCGTATATATAACACAATAATAAACTCTTTAACCATATGTATTTTCTGAATTTGCTCGTCGAGTTAAGTCGGAAAGCAGTAATTTTTTTTTCAAAAGTTGCTTTATGAGGACAAATACAATAATTATTTTTCTATGAAATCTACTAAAAAACAACTCCACTTCTCACGAAATAGAAATCAAGCCTCACTTCACAATTTTTTATGTCAAATCGACAATAAATCCACAGAAAACCTTATCTGATAAACTTAATGTCATCGAGGTAGTCACCTTATGATATTTCATCCAAACGGCCTAGGATGCATAAAAATGTATATGTAAAATATCAAGTGCTGATGGTCGCACTATACGCTATCGGTGTCGCACATTTCGAGAGGCTCTTATCTGGAGGCATCGGCGAGAGCGGTCGCCGCCGCCCGCGCCCGCCCCGGATTAATGAACCGGCCGTCTTGTTTGTAGTGCGCCGTCCGCGGAGCGCCGACCGGCCGCGCCGGAGCTGACTGCACTGATCACGATTACTTATTATATTGAGGAAAATAATAATAAAAATCCTATATATAATTGACTGTTCACGGTTTTACATTGTTTTGAATAATGGTTTACAATATATTCAGCAGATAAGTTAATAAAACTGCATAATTGCACCGTTGCATCTTTAACTATGCCGTCGACGAGCCACAATTTTATCGCGCGTGTGGCCAGTGTGGGGCGTAGCGATCGTAACGCGATGACTGACCGGGCGCCGGCGACGGCGGTGCCGTAATACCAAACGCGTTTACTGGCGCTTCACGCAATATTTTACTACGACGTTGACTGGCTGACGGCCGTAAATATTGCGCTAGATGGTAAAATAAAAACAAATAGAAAGAATAGCTTTATGAAAACAGGCCTATGTAAAAATAAATTAAGACATAATAAAACAAAAATGGATACGCATTTATAATGAGCATTGCCTTGTAAAATTTCTAAAGAATTAATAATTATATTAAGTTGTATATTTTCACAAAATAGCGATTGCTTTTCAATGAACAAGAATCAACCGAATGCGAGTCGGCCACGCGTGGAAAGTTCCGTATATAAATTACAGCATTAATCCTACGCGAAATTATGCAACATTTTTTTTAAATACATTTTCTCTTTAGGACTATTTTTAATTTCCCATCGAATTTTTTATTTAAGCTTTAAAGTAAACTATGAGCAAGGCTTTATATTCCTTATGATTAAAAAAAAATTTTAATAGATTTTTATTAACAATTTTCGTGCACATTTGTTACCGCACACCTCAAAATTGTATAAAAGCATTATTGTATTCTTAATAACAAACCAGTACATTTATGATGATGTACCTGACCATTTTCTTAAATAGGCCTCTAATATAATATGAAGTCGTTTATTTGCGCTATGTTTATGTATGCGACTATCATCCAACTGTATAAATATCAAATCGTATTTTTTTTTCGTCCAGTAAATTGGGAGAAAATATGCTGTGGCGTAGTCAAACGCAAAGAGGCAAAAGAGCTTATGAGAGTTAGGTTTTTACATCGGGTGTACAAAAAACTAAAAATAAGAAAAGCAACTGTCATTCGCACAAAATAAGCGCTAAGCGGCTTGGCAACACTAAGATAATTGTGAAAAATTGTTTATTTAATATTTACGGTGCCTTTTAAATTTTTCCCATATAAATATAGTAGCAACTATCTGGAGGGTGATCTTCGTGACTTATTTATTTAGTAGGTTACTTATTGATGTGACACCTGTTGGTGTTTCCGTTTAAAGCCTTTATGGGTACTTCATTAAAAGTGAAATAAGGATGAAATTCAGGTGTTACAAATATGAAATACGTTATTTTTCGATTTAAGTATCTAAAAATAGTGAGCAACTAGGTATCCCTCGAAATGGTGTTCCAATTACAAATGTGAATAATAACAATCTTCTTCTGTGCAGACAATTTAATTTGCATTTAATAATTGATTTTAAAAGCTTTTCACTAGATGTTCTTTTAGCGACTAAATTTTAGAATTAATAAGCCTAACCATTATGGTGACACTTTGATGTAAAACTCTGGTTTGACGTCTTATTTTATTAAATTAATAACGTCGCACGCAACGGCAGATCTATTACAATTCTATTATGTCCAACTTGAACGACGTCTAATTGCTAAATTTGATAGAAAAACCCCGGACAGATGGGAATAGGACTGACGTCTTAAAAAATCCATACAAAGTTAATAATACTTTCCTTCTTGAAATTTTTTTTCGAATTTTTCGTTATATGTCTGAACTTTTGAACATTTTTAATTTTTCAAAGCGCGCAGTTAAACATGGTGTCTTACATCGGTCTACGTCACTGTCCGTACTCCAAGTGCAAATGTTAGTTTGTGATGGTAAACTATTTTTTTTTAAATGATATAACCATAAATTAACGACTTTAGGATTTTTTACTTCACTTGTGCTGACTTTAGACCTTATTTCTTGTGTTTTTAGATACAAATTTCATGATTCTAAGCCAATTGGAAATGTCCTATAGGTTTTGAATTTTTTACAGTTCCAAAGACTGCAGATCTAAATATTTGACATCGATTTCAACTTGATATTCCCATGCGTTTTTGAGAAAAAGAATCACGACAGACAGAGGGACAGTCAAATGATTCCAGAAAAATTCTTTTTTCCTTTTGAGGTATGAAACCCTAAAAACGATCTAGTATAAGGCTATAATGGGTCGTACTGTGATTGCATAATAGTGAGCTCACGGTCATCAATGTGATCATTCTAATGAAATTTGTTTCTATTCAGTGTTAACTTTGAATCGGTCCATGATACGAGTTAGGAAAATCGACACAAATTCCCTATAGATAGAAAAGATACATACACATCGCTCTGTGCTGTTTTATTATAAGTATGCGGATACATGGCCTGTCGTAGATTAGTGAGCCGGCGCGGCGTACCGGCGCGGGCGCGCGGGCGGCGCGGGCGGCGCGTCATGAGTATGCAAACGAGCGCGAGCGCGCCGCGCCGCCTATTATTGTTATTATCGCAATTACAATAATAATGCGCCCGACGCGCTGACGCGGGCTCCCGACGACGCACGGCTCGAGTTTCATTTTCAGCAGTACGTATTCCCACCGAAACTGAAATTGGAATGGAACTACGTATCGTCGTATGGCTGGTCCGGGCGGCGTCGTGCGGATAGAACACATCTATACGTGGTCAGATTACCATAGGACGGATTTCGGTGCGGTGTCCAGAATGATCTACCTCGATCATTATTTTTGGATACTTCTAAAACTATGTTTTTAAAGCTTTTCTTAATTTGGATTGATAATAAACGTTAAAAGTATATATGCGTTTTTGGTGTTTTATTAAGTTTTATTTAAATTTAAGTTAAGTTTATTAACCCCGCTTTTGATGTTTTATTAAGGTGCATCTAGAGGCGCAGGGTAAACCGCTTGTTGGTGTGACGACCCTTGCCGTGGCGACGGGTTGCGACATTTTATACACTACTACCTGTAGACTGTATATATCTATAGTATAGCGTGGCGACCCGTCGCCACACCGTACACATTACTACATTTTTATTAATATGATTGTATTTTTGATTAACAATTGATCATTAGTAATCAATTATTAATTATTACTGTGACAAGCAATTGTTACAGTATTACCGTCAGAAGAAACATCGAATATAACTATTACTATTATCTATTATATTATATATTATATAACTATTACTACTATTACCGAATTCACAGATGAAATGAAATAAGTTGTGTCAACTTGAAATTAATATTAAATTTTTGTATTTAATGAAAATAAATGTTTATTAAATAAATAGCCATCATTTTCTGTAAAGAATTCATCATATTTAATTTTTCCATTATGCTATATTTAGTTCCTGTCGTAATCTTGTCTTTAATGCATATTACTTGTACAAACTCGATGTTTCACATCTGCCAGGCGTCCCGTGACGACTCACATTTTTTTACATGTATTGTGTATTTTATGATATTGCAATCATCTGATGATCGTGGTCTGACACTGCATCAAGATCATCTATCTTCTCATGCCAGAACTCTTCATAATAACTCTTCAGCATTAAATATTTTTTTACATCGACAATTCTAATATGATGTTTGATGAATGAAAATAAATATTTCTGCTAGTATTTTATATTAGAAATGTTTTAGTTTTCATTTTATAATTTCACCTTTATGTTACGATGATGTAAATTCAATAGGCAGAAACCTACGATATCGTATCCTTTAAAATTTCCTTCTAATTATTACACATATTTATACAACTATTATTTATAATACAATTATAAATTACAGTTGTAGGTTAAAGCGAGTGGTCTGAATATTAGTAAAATAAAATTTTAACAACGTGTATACAACGAAATTGTTTCTAATTACAATATTATTTCAGTTTTCATTTCGAAATTGCCGAAAATGTTAGAATCGTCGTCAATCCATAATATTTTGAACAAAATATGTCGCAATATCATCACCAAAGTTTGAAATTTAATTGTACTATTTGGACGAAAATGCACGAGGTTCCGCGAAGTCGACAGGTTTTTTCGTATCGCAAGCTCGAGATTAAGGCGGCTCTGCTGTCGGCCGGGACGCTGCCTTCCTGCGAGTTCATATTTGGCAGACCTTCCGGATACCTATTTATCGTGATGCATTTCTTTAATACATTTGACGTGCTCATCTTGTAATTATCGATATCTAGCATGTTTACAAGTCGTTTAATAACTTGTTATTCGTGTGCACTATTTTCTTTTCGATTTCCTGACACCTAATTATTGAGCAGGCGGATTTGCACATGGTATAAATAAAATATCAATCAATTGTCCATTTGAACTTTCTGCAAATTCCTTGTGCAAACTTGCAATGAGCAGTCTCTAGACACGGTTGCTAAGCAACCCGGTGCGTCGCATCCTGGAAGTCCGCGGAGTGTGTACGAGCAGCGCCCGCCCGCCGGCCACAAATCTTCCGTTTCACTCCGGCCCAGCCTCCGCGCGGTGCGAAGGGGAAATAGCACGCTCGACAGCACGCGGCTGCGTGTTGCCGCCGCCGCCGGCCGGCTACTCCCGAAATAGCCTGCCCCGCGACCCCCGCGCCGCCGCTGCCGCCCTACGCCTCGCCATCGACGTGCTTTTAGTATGCTGCGCGCATGCGAGCCGCCCGCACTCTCTTGTGTTCCTGGTACAAGACGAGACGATTCTTCACAAATATTTAAATCGATTATGATTTGAAATCGACGTTCTCTCTCGCCCGAAAATTAAACTGCTACTATCAATAGCATGCTGTGAAAAACCACCTGTAACTACAGAATGGTCGCTATATTATCGAATGCAAAATGGAGCGAAGATTTGACCATACAAATGATAATTGAATACGAAAAACGCGAGTACCTTTGGAACCCGATGTCCGAACATTACAAGAATAAAAAAATAAGAGAGCAAGGCTACATTGAGATCATAAACGCTTTGAATTTAGTCGACGTCACCGTCAAAGAGCTCAAAAACAAAATAAAGAATATACGCTCTTCGTACAGCGTGGAACTCAAGAAGATACGGGCGGCGCGGAAGTCCGGCGCGCACGCCTACAGGCCCAGCGTCACGTGGTTCGAGCACGCCGACCGGTTTTTGCGCGCCATCGTCACCCCCAGCTCCGTAAGTGTGTTGTAGATACGACTGCACTCGTTACCCCGTTATTTATTATACTCTAGAATAAGTTTATGAAAAAATCATATAAAAAAATGATCGGGTGTTTGAAATACTACCAGGTGGACAATACTCTGGTGGAGATACACGTGAGCGACGACAGCGACGCCGTCCAGGACCTCAGCGAGAGACGTTCGCCGGAGAAGAAGAGTCCTAGAAAACGACGAAGCTCCACGCGCTCCTCGACGCCGTACGTGTTGAACACCCCGTCCCCGCGCCCCAGCACGCCGTTCGGCTCCGCTCCTACCCCGTTCACGATTCTCGCACCGTCATCCGTCCCCACGGCAGCGTTCCTAAACCCGCCTATCGGCATCGCCACGCCTCTGACTCCATCCCTCGCGACCATATACCCTCTGCCGTCCAAAAAGAAAAGCTTCGACGATCGCAACGGGGACATGTCCCACTCGGATCTCCCTCAAGACTTGAGTCAGCACTCCGAGAACGGAACCGAGAACGAGTTCGAAATGTTCGGGAAACTAATAGCGAGTCAGCTACGGAAGTTACCTCTCAGCTTGGCGTTGGACACTCAGCTGAAAATCCAGACTCTCGTGAACGCGGCCAGGATTCAAGCTGTCTATCAGCAGTACAGCTACGCCGGCCCGTCGCAGGAGGCGCTCTCCGTGCAAGCTCTGTCGAACGGCATTTTGGCCAGCATGGCTTCACAGAGTTCGGTGTACGCGTCGCGGGTCATGAATCTCGGACATGGCGGCTTGGACAAGCAAGTGAAGCTGGAGAACTCGTGCGACTCGGAGAACGACGATTGAAAGGAGATTGCAGGGATAGATTGTTTATAGTAACTATATTCTATGTACTTAAAGTAACTTTTAGCCGACGACGACGCTCTGAAGTCAATTCTTTACATTGAAACCTTCACTACCGTCACGGCAAGTAAGCCTTGTCAAGCGCAGGAAAAATATAAGCAATTATACCGTTCGACTGTGACAACAAACTAAGATTTAGGGCTACATCGAGCTTGTTGCAAGTGTCACACGATAATTGCGTATAACAATATAATATTCGGTCGATGAAGATTAAAACGCTTTGTATGACGCGAACGGTATAGACAAAACTCTGATGACTACCTCATAGACGACAAAAAAATAATCTTTTTCTTTTATGAAATGACTATTTTACATAGACAAGAGGTAGAATGCGGTCGTGCGCGTCGGCTTCCATTTTGGGTATTTGTCAATGTTGATATTTATTGTGATCGATGTGTAGATCTCAATTTAGATATATTTTAATGAGTGTTATTAAAATTATTGTTGTTGAATTAATGTGAACACGAGTACAAAATATTACGCTCCATTCTTCGGGAACAGCGTTAGGCTTGCCTAGTCATATTTTTTATATTGGATTTTTTTTGGTTACTGAATTTTCGGCTGTGTTTAGAATTAATTTTAAGACATTTCTATATTAAGGATCTATGTTGTTCGTGTCAAAATTAAAAAAAGAAAAAAATGTTATAATTCGACTGAACGTACAAGAATTAAGTATCTTATGTTTCATTGAAGAGAGATCTGTGGATCATTCTCGAAATTATCTTTATTCTAAAATACGTCAGTCTTTAATTTTTCGTTTTGTGATACTGTGTAGGGGTTTAATTTTATTGAAGGAGTATTGTTTGTAAATTGTATATCTTTTGTTCATAACGCGACCTCGAAGAAGTTACCTGAAACAATACGAATTTGATATAAGTGATAGACATGCATTTATAAATATTTGTAACTGTGTCGTCAGCGTGAAGAAATAACACATACCTCAGTTACTGGAACAGGGACGTAGACGGAACTATTTTTTGTAAAAGTTAATCGATGTGCCACATGAGTACGATTTTTACAAATAAAGTGTTGTTTGTAAGATGTGAAACGTATTTGATTTTTTTTTCATTTATTCCCATGTCCTATTCATGAAACGATGCAGTAATTTATATTCATTTTTACTTATAGTACCAATCACTTTGAACGTTTTCTATATAATTATTGTTTTCATTTAAATATTGGTTTGATAGTAGATAAATATTTTTTTGTAATTTAAAGCAACTAAAGTAGTATTGATATATTCAATCAATTCTCTTATAAAACATATAAATTATGTGGATGAACCGAGCGTTCGCCTGGTGTCAGAAAAGTATTCACGTTTCGACATTATGTTGATGTTATTATTCACAATAATAAAGGATATTTATTTTCCGGAGTTATAAATTTAAAATTATTTATTATAGATGACATATTTGAAATTTTAAATATTTCTTAGAACAAGCAAGTGTTGATTCATTTTTGTAATCATCATTTTATGTTTGGAAAACAATTTAATTAAAAAGGTTCATTATTAAACGAAGACAAATTAGACCAGAATTTATTCCCAAATATCTACTTCAACCATACCGTTTCCACTTTTTAAAAATAGACCCTATTCAATGTTAGAATCATTAAACGCACTAGTGATATCCATTTTGATAAACACCTCGGAATTTTCAACAAGCGTTTTGTCGTAACTATGTAAAAAAATAATTTTGTCTATCCTAGATTTTTTTTCCTTCTGACTAATGTATAAATAAAGAGATGTTACATTTTTATATGGATAAGAGAATTTCACCGACAAATGCCCTACTTAGTGGAATTAAAGTTCTGTATTTTGTAAACAATCACGGACCTACGATATTTTATACACGTGTCCAGTCCTGTCGGCTGAATTAATCGACCTACGCCATCACTTTACAGAGTTGTAAAGTCAATGGGTTTTTCTTAGAATTCCGTGTCAATAGTCTTGCGGGTATGTTTAGTCTTATATTATTATTTAATGAGTACCTGATCCGGGAGACCTTGTTCTGCACTTTCTTGTAGGTGACTTACCCGTGCAGTTATCGGCCGCAGCTGCGCCAGCATGGACGTGGAATGAATCTTTTCTTCTTTTGTATCGAGCGATGTCAATTTCAGTCCTAGTTTCGTTTTCGATTCCGATCCTAGTCACACTTTTGATTTCGATCCGGTCCCCACACTCTTTTTCAACCCTAGTCCTGTTCTCAATTTTAGTCCCAGTTCCGCTTTCGATTCTGATTCTGATCCCGGTTACGATTCTGCTCTCCGTCTCGCTTTCGATTCCGATTCCGTTAACGATCACATTCCGATTTGAACGAAGCCAAGGCTTAGTATCAAAATAAAATACATACAGGCAATATTACTTGAGGATAGTATAGCTTTATATGAGTAAATGAATTTTTAGGGTCGATGTAGCAGTTCGGTTCATTAATACAAATACATGGTCGAAGTCGGGGACGAACCCAAGTAGGCATAATACACGAAACATGAAACATCCCGGTCACACTTTAATTTTGATCCCGACTCTACAATCGTTTTCGACCCTCGGATCTATTGTTCTCAATTTCTGTACCGACTCCGCTTTCGATTTTGATTCTGGTTTCTTTCTCGATTTTGCTCCCAGTCCAGCTTTCAATTCCGAACCGCTACCAGTCCCAGTTCCGATTTAATTGAAACCAGGGGCAAATACTAATATCAAAATAAAATAAAAGCTATGTTACTCGACATTAGAGTAATTTAAAAAATATTTTAAATCGTTTTAGATTCACGGATGAAGTTGGAGGTAAATGTTAGCAGCCTAATTTATGAAGAATAGTGCAAATCTAATAGTAAAAGAATTCTTAAAGTCGGTTTTTTAGTTCGGTTTAGTAGTACAAATACGCATATGAAACCGGAAACAAGTGCTATTTTTTTTCGTTTTTATTTTAGAAAATTTCCCTGGTATGCATACAGCATGTCACGAAAGTTTTACCGTAATCGGATCAGTGGATTAGTCACACATAGTGTACAAACATACCTACATTGATTTTTTTATTTATAGGTATAGATTTAAAAGTTGTTGTATAATTCAATATCGATTAAGATCAATCGATTGAACGTTACAGAATCTATAATCCGTAATATATTCTGTTGACGCTAAATATATAAACTATAAAAAATTGTCAAATTATTTAATTAAGCGATTTAAGCATTTATTTACACTTGTTTTAAGTACAACAGATTTTATTCTTATAAAATACGTAACTTAAAGCAAGTACTATTTTTATAGTACGAGACTTAATTATGGGTAAAGTCTACGATAAATATGTAGTATTTTCTACTCGACTTAAATTTGTTATTCTTTCCTATGAATTATTTAAAATATTAAAATGAAAAATATTGTAGGTCGTAAAATACAAGAAATCTTTCGACGCGGTAAATCTACCATAGACTTTAACATTTAGGCAAAGTGTCTCGTGCACACGGCGCTGGATATTCATCAAGGGAAATCCACCATCGGGATATAATAAATAATTGGAAGCGTGCGGCGGGCGCGGGGCGCGGGGCGGCGGGCGGGCGGCGGGCGGCGGCGGCGGCTGGCCCATTTCCCAGTTCTAATTTACGAGTGGGGCCGTCGGCGGCGGCGCGATATTGATTGCCGAACCGGGAACCGAACGCGTCATACGCCGCGGCCGGGCCGGCACCGCCGCCCGCGGCCGCCGGCGCGCCCTTTGATCGCGCCCTGCCTCTAATTGAAGTTCTCTCCTTATTGCAGCGTTGGCTTCGATTAACTCGAATTGTTAGAAGGAAATTTTACTGCGAAAAGCTGAAAGCGAATGCGGTTACGGCGAAATAACGTCCTACGTGTGACTTCTACTGATTAACGGCTTATTAATTGTAATATACGAAGAGGTATAGAGTCGGAATCGAGCAGGTACTTCGATGTCGACTCTAACCCCTGCACTGGTCCATTTTTTTTTTGTATTCTTAATTACAATGTAATATGAATGATTACTATTATATTGTCATTAAGAATACAAAAATTGGTTATGAATTTTTATTAAAGATTAATAATTAATCGACGTGGCGGGTAGGCTAATTTGGTTCAATATTTTCTGTATTTTTGAAACACAAGCTAACGGTGCTCCCGCCATAAAATTAAGTAATACGTAGGGCGCATTGAAAACTTCTGGAATGAATGAGAAAAAATTGCTATGAATGGTCAAAAATGAATTTACTGTTTCTCAAAATATTTTGCGTTAGCATAAAGTCATTTTTCATAAAAATAAACTAATTTTGAAAACATTTATGCTTCTCCTCCTTGGTGACCTCAAAAACATGTTTTTCATACTCTTCTAGTTATAAAAATCGTTGACCGCGTAATTGGACCTTAATTTTTGCGAACAAAAAAAAGTCACAATGTGCCAGGTTGGAACTATATGCAGGATTGCTTTTAAGTTCTACGTTCTTCTTCTTCAAAAATTTATTTGAATGTTTGGCCGTGTCAGAACTAGCATTGTCGTGGTGCAAGATGACAAGAAGTTTACGGTTATTTTTACGGAGTTCGTCAATAACTTCCGGCAAACCAAACAAATGGTCGTTTACCAATCACTATTCAAGATACGACAATTCTCCAAAACAACAGTATTCCAAGTGTCCAATTTTATTAAAAAAAGAAGTAATCATCCGCTTAGAGGCACTACGCTCGCGCGCCACTTTTTTTTCGGTTTCGGCTCATCTCGATAGATCTAAACGGTTGATTGCTGCTTTGTTTTGGGTCGTAACAATAAATCCATATTTTGTTACTTGTTACTATGTCCCACACCAAATATGACGCCCCAATCTTGTAAGCATGGTATTGCACCAAGTGACGCGTTCCGTTTTTTAAGCGTCAGTTAAATTGTGTGGGATCCACCGTGAGTACAGTTATTTCAAACCTAATTGTTTGTGTAGAATTGATTGTATTTGATTCATGCCCCATTGTTCACAGCGGTGGACGGGTGACCATCACGAAATTCGTCACTGAATTTGTTTCAACTACGAATTCTGCAAAGCAGTTATAAATAGTTGTCTTGCATGGCGCTTCATCGCCAAAAGCAGTTCGAAGCTGAGTAAGGCTCTGTTGAGCTGTGAAATTGAACTTATAATCGTAGAAAATCATACTACAAAAAATTTTACGGCTTAAAACTATAGTGATAAAAACCGCAATTTTTAAAGTGACGCCTCAATGTACAAACAAGTGACAGTTAGATAGAACAAATGTGTTCTACAGCCAAAAAGTTCAATTTTCAATTATATTAATTACTTCTTACATATCGTTAATAAAGTGGCCAGTTCCAGAAATTTATAGTATGCCCCACGTATAACTTGTGTTTACTTTTAAATTTTTATACTATATTTATTGACTGTGTATATCAAATTTCTGCAGGTCATAAACATCGGTTGCTCTGTGAGATATACTGCATCGATCAAAACCCTTTGGGGCCCAAAAATCAAAGTGTAGAAAATACTTATAAAGGAGAAGGAATTTTTCGCATCTAAACTCAAATTTGTCTGGCTTAAAACCCTCCTATTCAGAACAGGCACTACACAGTATAGTTATAGGACGCAGCATCACTACCCTACCACAGAATAAGTAAGATGTAGTTCCTCGAGCCAACGTGTTATTGTATCTACTTGAAAATACATTATTCTGTACTATTATTCTACACTGATAATGGAGAAAATACAACGTCTTCAGTTTACGTAGGGCCAGAGGTTAAGGGAAGAAATTAGATAATATTTTATCAAAAAATAAGTGGTGAAACTACGAAATTATTTTTATTTATATAAATACATAATATTATATGTATTATCGATGTACAAATTATGACTAGGAGCTTCAAGGGGGTAGCTAGGTTTTAGTATCGGAGGGGTTCAAGGAAATGAAACAACAAAAATGTGCGTAAAATGATATTAATAATCATATTAAAAAAAAATTCGGGAAATTTGAACCCCTCGAATAGGAAATATTTTTTGCAAAGGTTATATTTTTAGTTTCGTTTGTCTGGGATCAGAGAGATGTTAATATAAAAATTTTCAGTTTTCGAAAAAGCTTTTCAGTTTAAGTCGATTAAGTTTCCGAAAATTATGATTAATTATTACTGAGGTTTATATATAAAAAAGAAAACATTTTTGATAATTTCCTTTTTTAACATTATAGAAAAGATAGTAAACCGATCGAGTTCAAAGTTTTGAGGAATCTAAAATATATAAAAGTTTTTGAATGCTGTGAACCCTTCCTTGATGAATCGATACCTTTTAAAGTTGTCTATATAAAATACTTCAAAAAAATTTTCTCAATGATAACAATTTGCCAAAAATTTTTATTTTGAAATACTTAAAACATACGCGATTGATTGAAATTCTATTTTCAACAATTCTGAATAGACTAAAATTCCTTTCGAATACCATTAGTTTGATTGAAATCTTATACAAATTTACACATAAAGCATATAGACATTATCGTAAAAATTGTCAAAATAGTTTTCCTGGACCTCAAAATGTTGACATATAATGCGATTTTACATACTTGGGCTCAAAACAATATACCTATCTCAAAATTTTACGAAAATTTTGTATTTTCATAGTGGAAAATTGGAAATTCCAAACCTGCGTTATAATGTTCAAAATCTTGAACTTTAAGGTACTAAGTATTTAAAATGTTAATAGTAAAGAACTTTATTTCGAACTGTTTTAAGGGTTCTGTACCGGAAGGCTGCCAAAGAGACCATATTGTCAAGCCTGCGCTGTCTGTTTGTCTGTCTGTCAGCGAATTTTATCTCGTGAAGCTATTATTGTTTTGTATATATTTGTTGTTATAGCGGCAATAAAATGTATATTTCTATTGTGGCTACAACAACATTAATCAAAATAAAATTAAATTAATAATCAAACGTGGCCCCATTCAAGAAAGGTGTTTTATTTTACGTTTTATGTGTGATGTTAATTATAGAAATATAACTCATGAAATGCTCACAGTGTTTATTACTAAAGTTTCTATAAAAGAAAATAATAAAATTAAATTGATTTAAAAATTAAAAGGGGGGGACATATAAGAAACGTGCTTTTTGGCGTTTATAGCTTGATTTAATTTTTTTAAATTACTTTGCTCAATATTAACAGTTGTTCTTTGTTTTGTTCTATTTTGAAAAAGTATGTAGTGTACAATGGTGCAGAACCCTTCGTACGTGAGGCCGGCTCGCACTCGGCCGGTTTTTTACTTTGCACCTCTATCGTACTGCCGTCTGCTTAACTCGTTAAATATTTAAAACGTCCATCGGCGTCCCACGTGATATAAGTTCGCATCCTGCAGACTAGCCTTCCTCGGTATGTGCAATACAGTTCGAATTTCATCCGTTAACTGCTCTAGTTAACTCCATTGATTTTTGGTGTGTGTTACCGGCTCCGAATATCCATCGACATGAAATGCGGAGACCTCGAGGGCCGAGCAACTAGCCCAGTTCGCCCTGTCCGTCGACAATCATTCACCAATGGATTGAATAGTTGCCGTTTGCTTGACTGCGGTGTTGTGTGTCAATTTTTTATTACCACACCGCTGAGACGTAGTTTCTTTGTCTCTCGACCGACGGCCTCCGACCTTAAGCCGTCCACGCCTATTCAACTGCTCATCGGGAGCCGCAAACGACCGTTGCCGTCATTACGATGGGAACGTCCGAGAACGACCTGTGATCTCCAAGGAACTGAGCGGGTCGTTTTTGGTTCGACGCGAGTAAAAGGTTATAGGTCGATTCGCCCGTGACCGAAATCGAACGCGCCGCCTTCTAGTCGGAAGGCGACGCTCTCGAGTGATAAGAGTCACCACCCCCATATTGCATACATATTTCAAACACAATTTACGTCTGACGGGATAATTTTCAAGCGAGTTTCAAACAACGAAACTACTCGACAAGCGCTGTGTGGACAGAAAAAAAAATTAAATTTTAATAAATTTGTGCCGACCAATTTCCAGGATATCAGGTCTTGTAGGTCATTAACCACTCGTTCGCTTGTACGAATCAAAAAAAAATTCGTGACTGCCCCACGATTCTGCGTCTCATCAATTCATAGAATTTTCATCAACAATTTTCATGACGCATTTTGTTTTAATACGTAAAAGGAAATCTTTCTGATCAATTCTGGACTTAGGAAACCATACGGTTTTAACCACTCTTTTTTTTTAATTTTCTTAACTGAGGATTTTTAATATCAACCTAGCAGCAATTACCGCTAATACCTACCAGGATTAGTTGGAAATCCACGAGACATAAATTGAATAGTGATTATTTCAAATCGTAATAGCTGTCAGACAAACAGTTTCCTGTCAAAGGCAGACGTGTTTTGTTTCAGCCTGCAGTGTATGAAAAATAATGAACGATTTAATGTTGGTATTGTTGCAGATCTTTTTAGGGTTCCCGGTCAAAATGGAAAAAACAGAACCCTTATAATTTGATCATATCCGTTCGTCCGTCCGTATGTCACAGGCATTTTATTCAAAATCTACTAGACGTATATTGATGAAATTTGTCGTGTAGGTGTCTTGTATAAGCCGCTACTTAGTTTGATGGTTAAGTAACCAAAATGTAACAGAAGCTAAAAAAATTTTTTTTCAACAAACATCAACGTGCGATACATACTTCGACAATTCTTTCGACTAAAGTTTTTAAGAAATCTTACTGATTATGTGCATAACTCCATGTTGCAGAGATTGTGTCCCCCTCCTCTATTTTCTAAAGCGTATGTCCAAAAAATATGAAAAAAATAATGATGATAACGTTTAATAAATACTTTCAATGAAAATTATTTTGAATATCATCAGATATGCTGTTTTTGAATTATCGCCGAATTATTCTATTAACAAAAGAACATAAGGGCCATGAAGATACGCTATTTTGTTGATGCACTTTAGTTTACACTAGTTTAATAGTCCTAGTCGACTTATCTACTTGTTTTTCTAATCATAGACGACTAAGTTCTTAGAATTATTCTGTGCGGGAAACATGGAAAAAGTGTAACAACGTACTTTTTTCATCTGTAGTGCATTGCTTTGTAGTAATGGCTTCGGAACCCTATACTGGACATGGCCCGAAATGCTCTTGGCCAGTTTTTTCGTCTGTAATGCATTTCTTTGTAATAATGACTTCGGAACCTTATAGTGGACATGGCCCGAAATGCTCTTGGCCAGTTTTTTCATCTGTAGTGCATTTCTTTGTAGTAATTAATGGCTTCGGAACCTTATACTGGACATGGCCCAAAATGCTCTTGGCCAGTTTTTTCATCTGTAGTGCATTTCTTTGTAGTAATTAATGGCTTCGGAACCTTATACTGGACATGGCCCGAAATGCTCTTGGTCAGTTTTTTCGTCTGTAATACATTTCTTTGTAATAATGACTTCGGAACTTTATAATGAGCATGGTCCGACATACTCTTGGCCAATTTTTTTTCTTATTCATAATCAGCATTCTTATTGTTACCATTGCAGAATCCATAAATGAAATATACATAAACAATATGAACATTATTGAAGTTAGAACATGAATATACTATATTATAGTACATCGTAATAATATAATGTATGCTTATAACAGCATATCATAATGTAAACGAAATCACAAAATAGACAAAATACAAAAGTGACTCGTGACAGGTGAATAGAACGACTAAATAAAAAAAATGTCTATGCCTGTATTATTTTTTCCGTTAAACAATGGTCTAGTGAATTATTGATTATGATTGGCAGGATTTTAATTATATATACAAATAAAACCTAGCTTATTAAAAACAACCTTGATGAACTTGGCCTCGTTTACTTGTTAAATGGTTACAGGGTCTATATGGAATCGTTTAAGAACTAGTAACTGGGAAAATCTCATCTCGGCCTTAATAAAGTAATCACGTGTTACGTAACGCTAATAACTTATGTATAATTTTAGAAAGTAGAAGAAAGATAAATACCGAATCAATACTGTAGAGATGTGATTGTGATGTGCAGCTACACGCGTACTGATTACTATAGTGTTAATAGTGATATTTAGAAAATAAAATGGAACTACAATTCAGTTTTCTTTTCAAATAACGCCTAGTAAGCAATGTTTGTAGTTCTAGATATTACCAACAAAAAAATATATCTTCGTGGTTAAACCAAATTTATTTGTAATACGTCATTATGAATGTTTACTAAAATACATGAATATACTAGTTTCATGAAACAATAAAATTAATCTGCACGACTTTTCCAATAGATTCGATTATACTGTTTAATCAACGGAGATCGGCTATATATCGTTCAGCTCCCCTGTATTCACCTTGATGATGCTTCTCCATTGCCACAACCATACCGATAGCTTGGTGGTGCTCCTCACTGACATCTCTTAGAGTCACGGGAAATAAATTAAAACGTCTGTCCATAAAATGTGTCTTCAAGGACGTGTTCTTCACAAATATTTGCACTATGCCAGGTCACGTAAAGTATTATAAGTTAAACAGCTTTTAACAGGTTTTTAATGAATTATAAAATCCGATTCTTTAAGAGAATGAGTTATGGCCGGGCGGTGGTGATATTAAAATATATATCTCACTGGAAAATGTATTTAATACGGCAACATTTTCGCGCGATGATTCCGTACTATCTTAAATGCCGTCTCAATCAATAAGAATAATTTGAAAGACTAAAAATGACGCTCAAAGAGAAAATCACTTTAAGGCGACAGCTTACCGTAACTTCGGTGAACGCAGAAAGAAGTGGTCACTCTTTCATGAAAGAAGAAAACGTACTGAGAATTAAAAATTTAATTCAGCAAAATAGGCGAATTATATACGAAGCGTGTCAGCTATACTGCAGATTGAATAGGGAATTATGCATCAAATTTCAAAGGATAGTTTCAAGCTGGATACCGCACAATCTATTGCAGGCTCAGAATTAGGTTCAGGTAGACTAGTGATGTAGCGTTACGGCAAATAGTAAAGTGGACCCGTCTCGGAGCGTTCCCGATATCGTAACGGACGATGAATAATGGATTTATCAGTATGATTCAGAAACGTAGCGTCGGTTTCTAAACGAACCAGCCTATCAAATTAAAGCGTGTAACATGTGCAGGCAAATTGTTTAACAAAAATTTTGTTTCTTTGACTGGTTATCTACTGTAGTTACCTTTGCAAGATCAAAGGGCCGTCAGTGACGTAAGATTTGTTAGAAGGTTTTACTGCTGTGAGCAGTAAAGGACTGAATCCGCCCTCCGTGGACTACTGCTTCACCATGACAATGCGTATGCGCACTGCACACTCAAAACAAGAAACTTATAAGTCGCGTCTGTCAAACATATACTTCACTCTTCTTACGGTCCCAAATTGGCATCGTATCATTTATTTTGTTCTTCGAAACAAAATCGCTTCAAGGGAACACAGTTTACGTGGTTGGAAGATGCGGTGGGCTGCATTGGAGAAGACCGTCGAAGAGGTGTCTGATGCGGACTAGAAAATGTGTTTTGAAAGCTGCTTTAGTCTTATAAAATTTTGTATACACGCCGACGGAGAACTCTTTGAAAAAATTATATAATTTAAAAAATAATGACATGTAGTATATTTTTTGTAGTATCCCAAAAATTTTCAAATTCTACACATTTTGAAAGATCATGAACATAATTTTCGTAATTTTCTACACTACATATACCTAAGTATAAAATATTTCCAAGAAGATCTACAAGAAAATATCATCTTTCATCGATTTCCTTAAAGGTGGTTTGCGGACCTACAAATATCTTTTGATTTTAATGTCACTGATCTACCTACCTAAATGGGATAATGGGACTATAAATTTAGGGAAATAAAATGAATGATTTGTAAGTTTTTAAACAAAAATATGCAAATTGCTACAAATTTCGTATCATAATTTTGGTAACAAATTGTTGTTGACCTATGGGGTGGCAGGCGCAGTAATGGCGCAGCGTGTATGCAGCGACGTGCGGGGCGGGCGCGTGTGCAGCGATAAATAACGCTGCACGCCTGACGCCTCCGCTCTGTTTCGCACTCCTAATTTATGAGGCGCGGACGCATATTGATTGGAAGCCAGACGGCGCGAGGCCCGCTTACTGAATACCCAACTCGCGTTTTAAGACTGCTTCGGTTTTGTTTGATCGACCGTCAGTTGATTCTTATGATAGCGTATTGTTCCCCGATTGTTTGCCACACTCGAAAAGGTGAGGTGAATATATTATGAGGAAATCCGTCATGTTGCGAGTCCCGCCCGAATGGTATTTATAAAACAGAATGTGCGCACGCTCATTGCCCATGCCACTAAAACAAATTCTACCTTTCGCCGGGGAAAGCACTTGCTCACGAGTATCATTCATATTTGGCAGAAAACAAATTACCAAGAAACCATATTTCATGCAGAGCGGTATATAAATGAAACGCGATTATGTGTTGTGGACATTGCCAGCGAGTCCCGTGAATGTCGAGCATGTACGATCTTTCGAAAGGAATAAAAAAATCTTAAAATCGGCCAAGGGCATGTCGGACCATGCTCGGGTTCTCGAGCTGTTCCTACGAAGAAATGCCCTACAGATGAAAAAACTACGTTGTTACAATTTTTTCCATGTTTCGCACAGAATAGGTATAAGCACTTAAGTCGCCTACAACTAGCGAAAAGAGCAAGTATGACGATCATTATTCTTAAACTTGTGTTAACTAAAGTGCATCAGCAAAAGAGCCTATCTTCATGGCACTTACGTCCTTTTGTTGAG